>JAAPAO010000053.1:0-39563 GCA_013115145.1 Perkinsus chesapeaki
AGAGATATCTTACGAGCGTTACTTGGCGAGCGAGACAATGGATGCGCTCGACGGAGCGTAGTGAATCGCCATGTTTGAGCTCGCGTGCAAAGAGTCGGTGACCGTCAGTGACGTGGTTGATTGTCTCCTGTTGTTGAATTAACAACCCAAGGTTCGCTGCCGAGGAGGTTAGGCACGATCAAACCGGCCTCCCGCCTGCTCGGACAGCTATAGACAGCGAGAGATGTCTACTGAACAGCCCGACTGATTCCTCAGTCGATGAAGTGTCCATATTCGAATCTTTTCACCAGTTTACATTCATTGCCGAACTGTAAGGTGTGGGGGGGGGGTTCTACGATTGATGATCAACCAGGAAGAATAGAGTGTTTCTGGGCCATACGACGAATTGGGAGCGAATCTTACATAGTGCGAGCTTTTGACATAAGATTCAGAATAGGTTGATTGACGGACTGTCGGTATCGCCTACAGTTTCTTATTTCTTCAAAGCCATTTCTTCTCCAACAGAATCAAGCGTGAGGAAGGGTCTCTCTTCGGGTACAATGATATCTTATCTCATCCGCCCAGGACCGCCCTCTTTCACTTCTATCAGGCCACGCTGATGTTAGTGCTAGTCTAGTCAGCGCCCTAGGTCTTCATCACGACATGAGGCACCGACCGTCCGATTGCTTCGAAGCTGAGGTACTCCCCAGCATATCTATGGTCCGTTAAGGTGTGTGTTAGGAGTCGTCCCTCTCCGGAAGGCTCAGGGCGTGGGTTGGCAGTAGAAGTGAGACCTACTCTATTAGTGTTTGTATGATATGCCTCGGTCTTATGTAGTAGAATTTCTTGTAGCATACTGTTTAACATCATCAAGGTACTCGGTACACAATTTAGTGGCACCTAATATGACATCTATGGCCAAGATGTTCCACTTCAACGCAGTGGAGCGAGACGAGTAAGCGCCCACTCAACCTCCAGATACCGCGGCCTGGTTTGGTATGCGTTTTCTAGGTACCTCGGTGGTGAGCTCACCTTGGTCTTCTACGCCCCAGGGATGTTCGTGGCACTCTTGGTCGGCCTTCTCTCGGCAGTAGTCTCCCGGAAAACACTTCTCACAGCGGTGGTTGCTCTCACAGCACTCGCGACCATGCTAACTTTTTTCGCTGGTAAGGCTCTCTCCATCTAGAGAGATAGTCATGCAATCGATAGGTACCTTTCGATCGTTGTTGTGGGCCCGAGCCGTCGCCGGTCTCGGAATAGGTGGGGCACTGCCTGTAGCGTACTCGATGGTTGGGGATTGGTACGCCCTAGGGTCCTTGTGGGCGGCGGCCAGGACTATTTGGTTTTGGTAGGTTCGCTCCGGACCAGCGAGCAGTGGCCTCGGCCATGGTGACTGCGGCTTGCGGCGTGGGGGTGTTTCTAGGCCAGGTCGCCGCGGCTTACATCGGCAAGGTAGTCAGAAGGCTCGCGGAATGGCCAAATTTCTACCGCAGACGATCGACTGGCGATGGGCATTCCTTCTCATCCCGATACCAGCACTAGCAGCCGCTGCCCTCTGCCAGGTGAGTCCCGGAAGAATTGTTATTAGCATGAATTTGAGCAATGTAGATCACTCTAATAGAGCCTGTTAGAGGTGCTATGGATGGGACTGGTCCCACTTCCACCGATGATGAGACCACTGTGAGATTCCGTCCTTCCTCCCTCGTGGACTATACCTTTCAGACCCTTATCAGCCGAGGCCCCGAGCCATCCGAATCAGCAGCCTTGTCGACAGCGGACACAGAGGGACCGCTTTCGTATAGGGGGGAGGAGCCCACCAGAACGACTTGGTTGTCTGATAACGTCGAGCAGCTGAAGCAGGCTTCTTATTCTCGTACGCATCGGTAGTATTCAGTGCTGTAGTCCTCTGTCAGGCACTAACCTATTGGTTCTGCTGCAAGCTTTTCCTGGAGGCATACCGTGGGGAATAATCATCGTGTACTTGCACGATTTTCTCGTCCAAGTAGGACACTGCCATTCCTCGACACAACGCCTGTCTCCCCTGCCAGGACATGGGATTTTCGATCGAACTGGCCCTTTTCGCCTCGGCCACGATGGGACTGGCAGGCTTCTGCGGCGTGCTTATCGGCGGTTTCATCGGGGAGAAGCTCTATCGGGCCGACCCTCGGTAACTATAAGCTTTCCAAGAATCTTTGTCGACCCTCCGTCTCAGCTACTGCGCCCTCTTCTGTGCGGTTATGTCGTTGCTGCGAGTGATACCCTTCTTCGCCGTGTTCGGATGGACCTCCCTATATAAAGCAGGGCCCAGCGAGGTGGACCAGTTGGCAGCTGCAGCTGTTGGCAAGGCCATGGATGCAGTAGTGTAGCCCGCCTCCAGCGTTGCCCAAGGCTTGCTGCAGGTTGGAGGCTCCCAAGGCAACATGGGCTCAACAGAGATGCTGCACATGTCCTTTTTCGGGACCCTCTTCATCGGTGGTGTCATAGCAACTACTCCGGCAGCCAACCTTGGCGCCATTCTCCTCAATGTGAATCCGCCTCAACATCGAGGTGACCCGACCGTGCTGGCTTGGGCGGGACTGCCGTTTCTGCTAGGCACGGTTTTTGCCGTCTACAGCGTCCTCGACGACCTTTCCAAGGGCGTGGGCACCCTCCTAGTCTCGCTCCTAGTAAGTTCGCCGACTGACCCTCCGGTCTGTGTAGATGTTTCTGTACAGATTCCCTACACTGGTGGCAGAGCCGTAGCCTATCAGTTCACCTTGATGGTGTGGCTCATTTGCGGCCTTCTCCTTATCCCCGTCATTTCCAGTCTCCACGAGGATGAGCTGTATATGCAGCGAACGCTCCGTGAACAGCAGCACAGGAAAAGGGTACTCCCACCCCGCACATGGCACCTCATCGGTGGTCAGGTCAACGACATGCGTTCTGAGGCCAACTCACGGATACTCTCCTCGACGGCCAAGGCAGCAGCCTCGCTGGTGCTTCATCGCCGACCTGCAGTGATGAGTAATGTTACATAATACCGTTGCCATGTGTGTAGCCAGTCGTCGACTAGCGTTGTCCTCAGCGGTTTTAAGTGTTGTGTTCGCTTGTGGGGGAAACCATCGACACTGCGCCCGCGCATTTCGGCGCTGAAGCCGTCTCCGACACGATTGTGTCACCGCTGTCTCCCTCATGATTCTTCGGTTGACCCTGCTCTCACTGGCGCCGCTGCCGTGCTTCCTTTCGATTCAGTCGGTGTTAGCTTTTTTATTTAACTATGGGAGCCTGCAATTCATGCTTTGAGACCTCGAGGTCGACCGTTCCTCCGCCAGCGCCTCCGCCACAGGTCGAGACTGTCACCGATCAGAGGGCCGAGCAGTGCCCTGAAGTCGTGGTCTACGATGACACCCTCGAGCTTCCCGTTAGCCCAACGACAATGATGGCATCACAAGGGTACACCTTTACGGTGACGGAAGATACCAGCGGCCAGCCTGGCCAGGAGCAGATCTCAGCGACCGTTGTCGAGTCGAATCGCCCCTCCGAGGACGCCGTCGAAGAAATCGAAGAGGTTTCTGATGGTGATTCGGTGAAGTCCGGTGATGTTGAAATCACCAGTACCGCGGCTGAGCCCTCTATGGTGGGGACTCCTGACCAGGCCGACCGTGTCACCCCTATGAGTAACCCGATGCCCGTAGAGCTCCTTCGGACTGCGGCCGCTCTACGTGCAAGCCAGAGCGATGAACAGCAGCAACCGCAGACGTCTCAGGCGCCTGTCCATGCTCTCACTCCCGAAGGGGCTTCCTTCGCCATGGCAGCTTGCTCTGGTATATCACTCTCGTCGATGAACAGCGGCAAGTCTGAGGACGAATCTCCGGTGGTCCCGACGGTCGCACAGACCATCATGACCATGACTTCGGGCGTACAGCCCGGGGCAACTGGACCTGCCTACCAGGCCGCCGATGAAGCTGGTTCGATGATGCCCATTGACGCTGGTGAACTTGGCCAACTGCCTCTGGGCCTTGCTGAAGTGTCGGCGCAATTCGACATAGGGTTTGTCCAACAGGGCCCCGACGTGACTGAAGAGGACGACGCCGTCAGCACTGAAGAGGTTACCGAGGTCGTTGACGAGACCGCTGAGCTCGAGCCTAGTACTACAGGAACTCAGAGTGACCCTCTTACGGAGAAGCACTTCCCTTATATGTACGACAGGATGCCGAGCCCCCCAACAACAAGGAAGTTCCCTTACCTTTATGATACACCTCAGTTGGCGGATTCCGTTGAAGATGAAGCGGCGGGACATTGCAATTCGGCAACTAGGAGCAGTTTTGGTCCAGCAATAGAGCCTTCGGTGCCGTCAAGAAAGTTCCCTTACCTTTATGACCATCCTGAGGGTCCGTGTTCGTCTCCTGATGCTTCCACTTCGGTGACGTCAAGAAAGTTCCCTTACCTTTATGACCATCCTGTCGTATCGAGTGTTGAAGGCCCTACCAGATCATCATTATCACCAGGAGCCGAGAGGGAGTTCCCCTACCTTTACGCCCCGCGTGTGGAAGGTACTACAGCTCCAGCGCAAGGACCAGTGCAAGGTGAGGACGCCAACGAGGAACCGACAATAACTCTGTCGACCTGCACTGAAAGCAACTTCCCTTACTTATATGATACATGCTCCAATGGAGATGTGAAGGTCCTCTGTCCAGCAGCAACGAGCGAAGGCCCTCAGAAGGAGTTTGGCTCGACGGACTCTCCGATGGAATCTCGCAGATTCCCGTACTTGTACGACAAGGCCGCCGAGAAGACCTCTGAAGAAGGCTGCGATGTTTCGAATTCCATTCATAATGAACTTAGTGATAGGAAGTTCCCTTATTTATATGATCACACCAGGAAAGGTGCTGTTGACATCCCCGCTACAAAAACCACCCAGCAGACCGCTGCTCCAGAGCAGACCACGAGGGCCGCAAGGTCCGTGGTGCGCGAGTAGCCCCCACGCGATCGACTTTTTCTCAGTGATTAGTTTCAAACCAGATTTTTCTGACTCGTGTCGCTTGGCTACTGTCGAGCAGGAAGGCTCAATTCTTGAATCATTATTAGTACAGTTGTCGCCTGTTTTGTGATGAGTAGTCTCATCAGCTGTCTTTTTTTGCTACATAAACTCATATTTTCAATGGCGAGAAGTGTTTGGTTTTCAGCTTGCTTGGACTTATAACGTGAGGCTCCCTGTAGTTACCTCTTCTGGAGCTCTCAATGGGTTGCACCTCCTCTTCTGCTTCCGATACCGCCGCTCCTCCGGCTCAGCCAGCTGCTGATCAAGCCGGCGGCAGTGATAGCGGTCTCAAGGCTGAGACAGACGTCGCCATCGCCAGCAATGTGACCACTGGCAAACCATCCGTCAGCACCGAGGGCTTCCCTTACCTCTATAGCTCCGCACAAGACGAAGACGCGAAGTCCGGGCAAAAGGTGACCACAAGATCTTTTCCCTATCTCTACCCAGAAGGTTCTGAAGCACAGCAGTGAGGTGTCTACGATGCTCACAGGCCCTCTTCTGCCGCCGTGCACAGAGTTTTCAGCCAAGAGTGCCTGGGCTCTCTCTTATAAGCCCCAGCAGAGTCGTTTTACCGCGAGGCTACAGCGTCTTCCTGGCGCTGGTATACTAAAACACTTATAGACGAAGTACATCGGTATCCTGTTTTTCGTGTCGAGTTGTCAGTCAGTATTAGAAGACTCGCGAACAGCACCACACTGAGTTCTGAGTGGTAAAGTTTCATTACTAATGGCATTGAGGAGGCGCGAACTGATTATCTGCCTCTCAAACAACGAAGCTCGCATTCGGCGATGTATCCAAAAGCACTCGTGTCCGCGTTGCTGTGGAAAGGTGGTCTTCAAAGTCTAGCGATACCAAGTGTTCGATCGTCGAGCCCAGCAGGTGCCTCCCGGAGCAGGAGTGGATTGCTTCGTATCTGCTGTAGTGGGAGATAATGATATAATCCCGAACTTGACACCGGGTGTCGAGAGTCTTCTGCGTGAAGTTGTAAGAGACCTACCGTATGGTACACTTACCTCGATATGCTGCTTCAGCTTCGCGGGTGCTGCGATTACTACGACAGAGTAAATGTTGACTTAGTATTCAAAGTCATAGAAACCGCCTCGAAGAAGGTCAGAGAAAAGGTGAAGTGCAGTGCAATTTGGAGTGGTTATCCACCCTCCGTCAGGATTGGAGGTTATGGAAGTCCCTCGTCGGCGGTGCCTCTGCCAAGTGCGTTTTGCGAGCCACTTTGAGGGAACAGATGCTCCGCTGGTTGCTAAGCAGAGAAGTGGACCAAATAGCTGGAAGCCAGCTACTGGAGGTTTTGGAGTCGAAATGACGTGACCGTGCAGTAGACGTTTTTGCTCCAGGGTGTGCTGGAGCTAGCAGATCCTCACGACACTGGCGTCATCGAGCGAGATAACTTCATTAAAGCGACGGGTCTGTGCGGAGGAACCGACATTCTCTGCTCGGAAAATATCCCCACCATTCTCTCTTGGATTCAAAGACTAAATACCTCCTGCCACGCCGGAGCGAGGGAATCTTCCACCGTGGCATCCAGCAAGGATGATTGCGAGCTCCGCGAGTTTCCTTATTACGTAACGGATGACAGCCACTCTTCGACTGTGACCGTACCGGAAGTCGATGCTCAATCCCAACTCTATCGGAGCACCGTAACCGACATGGGTCCTGCGTATGACGTGAGCGGCTCCACCATCACAGAGTATCGCTTCATTTGGTTGAACAATTCAACTGGATTCGCTTCCAGGTTGCAGCAGTTTCCCGGGGAAAGTGCGCAATCTGTTGTCGCGGCATTACTGAAGCCGGTGCACCGACGGCTATGGAGCTCCCTGGTCTATATTACTCTAGGCAGCAATCGAAACTACATGACAAAAACACCAGCAGTTGTACGGATGAATAGTCCACCCTCATCCCTTCTATGGACGACTTCAGGTTTCTCTGCTCCATCTGGCTGTCGTTCGACGGATTGCGTGGGCCCTGTCTAGGATGACTGCACGAACCATGGTAGATAAGCCTAGCCACCCCTTCTATGTGATGCAGGTAAGAGAAGGTCGATTGTTGGAAGATATCGAGGACGAATCAGGCATTCACTATGCGGCATCTCACCTCAGAGTTGTAAGCCTTAAAGTCCTCCTCTCGTCAAAACACTGGCGTCAGCGCGAAGGTTTCCGTCAGGCTCGACAGGCTGCTGCACTCGCCTCAGCTTGTACTTCAATTCGAACTGCTCTGCGCAGATCACTCTACTTCGGGTGGCGTGCTGTGCTCATATTGGTCTCACAGCGGCCCGTAGAAGAGAACACAACCACTTTGCTGGTCAACTCCGAGCTATCCCCCCCTACGTATGATTTCCCATCTCGCGTGTGAGGCTCGGCGACTACTAGGTATGACTTGCGCCATTCTCATCGAGAACACGTTATTGCATTGCCTGTTTCACCTCTCCCGGTATGCCCGCCAAAGCCTGGAAGCATCCACCATAGTGTGGCCGATATCTCCCGTAGCGATCTACTCCCGAGGTAACTTCGATCTTACTACTGCAGGCCATTCTAGCCCGGTTCTGCACGCCCCCGCCGCCGAGTCCTCGAATTTATGGAGCCCGGCAAGGCAAGATTCCTGGCAGATTTTACCGCAGCGGCTTCCACATCCAGCGGGAAACAGTGGCGTAACTTCTCAGCAACTTGAGTCAAGTAACGCGTGTAACTACTACGGCATCAGATTCGTGCTTTTCAGGATACACCGAGAGAATCTCCGAGCCCCGACAGCAAACTCCAATTCAGAAGTTCCGCAAGAAGCAACCTATCTCTGTCAACCTTTTTGCATGAGTGTGCAAATTTCATCACCTCTGTTACGCTGTTCTGAGTTTTGGAGTTATTCTCCACGTTTCGCTCCGCCGGGCAAAAAGCCATGGGGTTCGTAATACGCCTTCCTTGAACACCCCCGCTTGCAACGCAATGCTCAAAACTTGAGATAGGATCGTGAACGTTTCGACGATTGACGCATCAATAACTTCGAACTGTAGTCTTCTGTAAAGTTGCTGTACCACAGTTAAGAGGAGCTAACGGCATACTGATGTGAAAATATATCTCATACGGTAAGACCCTTGAAAGTAGGCAAAATTTTGTCTTTGATAGTGGCAACTCACGACGTGAGTGATGCCATAGATACTACATCAACATGAAGTTAGTGGTGCTGAAGAAGTGATGCACCTATTCTGAGCCTGTAGTATCATAGAAGCCTCGAAAGCGAAGACCTTAGGTCGAGTAGAGCATAGACACGAGCGATTCACCAAACGCTAATAGTACATAGTGGTCAGAGGAGTCATAGCCAAGATAGCGGAAGGTGTTGATGTTGAGTTCAGGACAAGAGCGGATGATCCCCGTGAGGCTGCAGTCTAGAAAGACTGTGATAAGACCCTCTTTATAGTCATAATCTTGCCAGTCACTATCAATAATACAACCGCGGCAAATCATATCATATCTAAGACGACATGATTGAGGGTCGATAAACACGAACCCGGTCACAAGTCGATCCTTGGCATAATATGATATAGGCTTACAAACAGCTGATGATGACATCGAGATGTTGATTGGCAATGAGCGTAAAATAGGAAGCCGATAGGGAGTCGCTTAGTCGTAAAACAGTCGCTCAGCTATAACCGCTGCTCCCTCCCGGAACAAACGATGTGACCCTAGGCTAAAGTCGTGAAAGACAGCATGCAGTGCTGAGATGACTTGCGGAGAGCAGAGATAAATACAGTGCAACCCTCTTGAACCTTTCGATAGGCAAGTAACCAGTAATATTACTCAGACTAGTAACAATGCCACAGCACGTGTGTTTCCGTGACGCGACACAATAGCTTGCGGGTGAAGCATAAGACAGAGAATGTTGGAGCGCTGCGGCTAGAGGGTAACACGAATTGTTTGTGACAAACGCCGAACTCATAGATAGTCACCTGCAATGACCTGGAATGATGCCTGGTATTATACTCTCTTTCCCACAGAATTCTCGTAACAGAAACATGTTATAGATCAACATCGCTTCGGCGTCATTCCGCAACTTCATATCAATTTTCGTCGTGTTTGAGTGTTTGAGTGCAGCGATTGCTGCGGAGTAAATCAATTCTTCCCGATGGATAGAGTTTAACCTAAATGATTAATGGTAGCTGCCATCATCCCATGCATCTATAAACGCTTTTCGGACTCAGCGTCTTTGACACCCTCGCTTAGCCATAATGCCTGTTGATACGCGGACATGTATTCACTGATGTGCTCACCAACCACAATTGAGAAAGGAGACCTTCCACGTGGATCACGGGACTGGAATAGAAGTTCCGGCCGAGCCTCCTACGTGCTGAGTTATGCGCTGTTCAACTTGAGTGGCTGTAAGTTCCGAGACTCCCGCGTCACGGCTATGCCGATCGACGCTAAAGCAAGCTGGCCAGCAAAGAGACACAGCAAATTGCCACGAGTGCCGATATACAACGTGGAAGGTGGTCCTTTCCTGAATCCGTCCGTGAGAAGGGGACTTGACTGCAAAATGGGCCCGCAATCATTTTTGGACAACCGGAAGATGAAATCACTCCTATGAGGAGCACCTCCTTCACTGATTTCACCTCGGTGGAGGTATGCAGACATCTCTAGATGGGGCGACAACTATGAATGGCTCTGACCCACTTCTCCACCAACCAAAAAGTGTGAGCTCCACATGTCCTTGCGTGTTAATGCCGATTCGAAAGTGGTCAATTTCTATTCCTCGACCAAGTCGTTCGCACGCTTTGGCTTGAAACACCTAACAATTATTCCAAGGTTCGCCAGATTTACTGATGCATGTTGTCTCGTGCTCTGCCACATCCAACTCTCAAGTTGAGAGTTGGATGTGGCAGAGCAGTTGGATGTGGTTGAGAGTCTCAACCCAAGGTAGGAATGCCCCACTAACCGTTTGTACGAATGTCGGTTATCATGATACACTTGGAACAATCGCTTCAAAAGCCATTCGCGGTAATCGCCTTTGGCGCGGAGCTCTTGCGGCTTTGTATGGGGTTCCTCCACCTTGCGTGGGTTTCCCTTTACGCTGTTCCGAGTTCGTATTTCTGAGTGAGTGAGAGTCACGTTTATCAGTTGACTTTTTCAAAACAGCCGACTCAATAACGCAATACTCGATATTAAAGAGACAGAATCATGAATGGAGGAACTTGTGCAAACTGTCATGGACTATTCAATTGTGCTAGAACTGTATCAGCATCTGGACGCACCTGTAAACGACGACGATCGGTAACGTCGTAACGAGACAGAGCACCTCAGGGGTCGGATTGAGCATGGCCTTGATAAGCTCGGTCAATTTTGATGGAAGCTGATCCATCTCATCGAATGGTAGATGCCCATCGCGTAAAGACTGCCATATGTCACCATTTGGCGGGAGGGTCCGTCCGATGCCTACCAAGCCAGGGTATGCATCTACAGTCAACTCGTTCTTGTCTTACCGCATTCAAGCGCTGACGCTCCCAATGAGAAAATATCCACTTTCGTCATGTCGTTTCCCAACGGCCGATCGGCATGACACGACAGCATTTCTCGTGGCAGATACCTTCAATAGATTGCTGGTTGAGGCGATCCAACGAATCCCACCTGGCGTCGCCACTGCCGAGGTCACTGCATGCTTCACTATTCTCGTGGATCGATGTTGCCAGGCCAAAGTCACATAGCTTGTATCTTCAAACGGGCTCAATATCGGACCGAGTAGGCTCCTGTACTTAAATCTGTCGCCCCTCATCGAGATCCTCAAGATGTTGTCGGGCTTCACATCCTTGTGAGCAACATTCATATCCATATGGAGGAACCTAGAGGCGGCGGAGGCAGCTGAGGGAGGGGGGCTCTGCTACTTCAAGGCGGCGCTGATGTCTTGCAAGACGACTGTCAACTTATCAGCACAGAATCGGCCAAGTCGAGTAACCTCTGCTGAGAGGGATTCTTCACACAGCTCGGTCTGGATATGCAACTGGCCATCTGAGGGCTGCTGCAGTCTTGCACGAGGATGCCAGCTTGATAAATACCACCTTCAAACCAGCAGCCAAAATAACGTGTTATGTGTGACGCCAAGACGCTGCTCTCCTCTCCGTAGATGTCTGCCGAGCGGCTTATTAACGCCAGCACCTACAGTGTGAGAGCGCGTCAAGTGAATTTCATCAAAGCAGGCCTACACGTGCCTCCCTAAGTATGAGCTCCTTCTCGTGGTTACCGCGATAAGGCCTAAGCCGTCGCTTTACCGCGTATCTGTAAATAGCACGAACCGCTTACAGCCACCACCGCCGCTGGCCGCACCTCTGGCCATCGAACCGGTTCTCGACGCTGAGCACTTCAGCGAAGGATCCTTCACCAACTTTCTTGAAGCCTCGAAACTCATCGTGTAGTCTAATAAGGAACCTTTCAAGATACAGAATTCATGCTTCTACCGGGAGTAATCGGTCGCGCGGCCTATCTTCCGTCGTTTCACTTCATGGCCGTGATACACCGTGGGCGCCGCGAAGCTAAACGAGCAAGTACAACTGGGCGAACCGCCAAAACTCACTCGCGGCCTCCACCTCGATCAAGGAGCATCCGCTGCAGTCGAACGCTGGCTGGAGGATGGTTGATCACCTGAGTCGCTCGGAGTCGGTGCCGCACCATCGCGCACAATGCCCACCTTCTGATTGGTGAGGATGTGCGTGTGAGGTGTCTGTGCCACCTAACACAGTTGCATAACGAACCATACCAGCTGTGGTTTGGTACGATAGGCGTCCCGGGATAGGTCGCAAACACACTATTAGAGCTTCCGCGCCGAGTCAGGATGCCAGAGGGCAGCGACAACGGCGCTGCTGAGGGAACGTGCGGCGTGCCTAGGAGACGGATAGTGATATGGGTTTAGTGTTAGAGACGTACACAATGGTTCGTTGGCGCCTCCACTATTGGCAGCGCTCATCGGGCAGGCTGGAAACCAAGCGTATGTGGTACCGACAACCGCTGACGGAAGCAACACTTAAATCGCAATGGGCAACGATGGTCGTCGTCTTACAGTCCTTTCGAACAAGGGCTTCAGGAATCGGGCAGGTGTTAGCGCTGTGGGGCAACTAAGGGGATCAATAATGTAAGAGCCACATGACGTCGCACGTTTTCCTTCGAATGTTTTCCGTGCCAAGCTGGCATCGACGTATCCGATTCCGAACCTAGTCGGAGGTTAGTGTCCGTCACTTTGAGTTGGCCTACTGTGGGTGCGCCTCAAACGGGCTCGGCGAGGGATCGCCTTATTGTTACATGCTCTCTCGGAGCCAACGTCGCAGAGCTCAAGGTTACCAACAGAGCTGAAAGGTTCTCAGAATTATAATCCGCGTGTATAATGTGTAGCCGTACTGCGAGGCCGAAAGGACTCGATTAGTGGGTAATGAAAGGAAGCTTGAGGAGCTCCGTGCAGAGTCGCAGCCACCAGGCCCGGAGCTGGAGACAGAGCTCTGGCAGCATGACATGATGCACACGAGGGCAGGTAAGAGCTCACCTGCGAGAGCGGTAGCCTTGGCAGCGCTCCACGGAAGCTTCCGCCCTGGCAAATGTTGTCGGCTTAATTGACAAGTATCGAAGACTACTTCGTAGTGCCGTTCGTCGGGAGGGCTGGCCTGGAAATCCCGCACTGGGAAGAAGCCTGGCGGGGAGGAGCAACCTGCGAGTGCAGCTCGATGCAGGAAAAACCTGACAAGGACAGTGAAAGGGGCCTCGTTAAGCTCTGACTCTCCCGCTGAGGGCAGTCCTTCTGCTGGTGCAGCATGTTGATCGACAGGCGTCTGGCTCCATCTGAGAGGAAGCTGCTTCTAAAGGGCTGCAAGAGGAGTCCTACAGTCGCTCGACGTTGGGGATTTCAATTGGGTCATCGTCGAAGGACTGAAGTGGACCAGGTGGACAGAAGGAGGGTTAACAGGAGGCTTACTGGGGCTCTTCTCCGAGACAGTCCAGCATAGAAGCCGGGTGTCACGCGGGGCCTGAAGGAGGTGTACTTCGAGTCGGCAATGCAGAACATGTACCCTCCGGCGAGCACCGCCCCGCTGGCATCCTCTCGTGTAGGGTTGCCATGTAACGTCATTGTAACTAAAATTTACTGACCGACCACTTCTATAGGGTTATGCCTAGAGAGACATGTATCGGTGGATCTCCTACCACTGAAGAGCAGTCCAAGGAAGGGCCCTAGGGTGCGAAGGTAGTGCCGAGGTGATTGACAACTCAGAAGAAGGTGGGATAGAGTCAAAACTATTCCTTGTATAGTTATTCGAACAAAAGAATGACTGCACGACATCACTAAGCATTACGAAAATGTAAGACAGTTGGATCCTTGTTACTAACCATAACAGAATTGTATTAGAACGGAGGTAGCCCATCGAGAAGTCTCGAAACCGGAGACCCCAGGTCTAGTAGAGCATAGACACGAGCGAGTCACCAAACGCTAATAGTACATAGTGGTCAGAGGAGTCATAGCCAAGATAGCGGAAGGTGTTGATGTTGAGTTCAGGACAGGAGCGGATGATCCCCGTAAGGCTGCAGTCTAGAAAGACTGTGATAAGACCCTCTTTATAGTCATAATCTTGCCAGTCACTATCAATAATACAACCGCGGCAAATCATATCATATCTAAGACGACATGATTGAGGGTCGATAAACACGAACCCGGTCACAAGTCGATCCTTGGCATAATATGATATAGGCTTACAAACAGCTGATGATGACATCGAGATGTTGATTGGCAATGAGCGTAAAATAGGAAGCCGATAGGAAGTCGCTTAGCCGTAAAACAGTCGCTTAGCTATAACCGCTGCTCCCTCCCGGAACAAGAGTCGAATGATGCGAGGTCAAGTCTAGGCTAACTTAACGGTGTGCAACACAGCATAAAGTGCTGAGCCTCAGCAGCTGAGGGGACTGGTGGGCAGGGCAGAAGATGATAGTAATGAAGACCTATTAGGCCTACTGTGATGGGCAACAGTACTACGACTCACTTCCGACCTCCTACGTATCCTGTCTGCATTAACATCATTGACGACTTCAACAAAAACAAAGGGATGGTGAAACATTGTGGAAACATTTCTTTTACAAGTTGACACTCTTCACAGCATCAATAAAATAGCCCGCCATCTCAGGCGACATGTCTGGCATCATACCGTGGCCGAGGTTGGCAATGTACCTGAAATAAAACATGAAACGGGATGCATCGCGTAGTAGCTTAGACGAGTAACAACTCACTTTGAACGCTCGCCGCCGAATGCCTTTATATTTTCAAGGACGGCCTTGGTCACTGTGGCCTTCGGACTATAGAGCATTGCTGGGTCCAAATTGCCTACCAAAAGAGTTGCCTTGCGATCTCAAATATAAGCCTACCTTGAAGGACTTTCCCGGGTAGTTC
Organism: Perkinsus chesapeaki; assembly: GCA_013115145.1. Taxonomy (NCBI): domain Eukaryota; phylum Perkinsozoa; order Perkinsida; family Perkinsidae; genus Perkinsus; species Perkinsus chesapeaki. The sequence goes on from JAAPAO010000053.1 coordinate 14,408, forward strand.
CTTCCTGGCCTCTTCGGGCCTCTTCCTCCAGGTCAGTGAAATAACGTCATAGTCCGAGTCCTCTAAGAGAGCAAGGTCCTGAACATCCTTGGGGAAGCCTATCACCAAAGCATTAGGACGTTTCCTTTTAACCTAACTCGCAGCACGCATGCGCAACAAAGATACCCAACAAGGATGAGCGCGTGCTACCTCGGTTGGAATCCTTTTGAAGTTGTCAATACAGAACTCCTTGTAGCAATCGGGCGTTATCTCACCACCATTGGTGTCAAAAACCTACACAACAGTAGACATTTTACGACTGCCGGTGGTGGCTTACCTGCAGAATCTTCGCGCCAGCATCATACTGGTGAATGAGGTAATCGATGCAGATATTAGCTATGGCATCCATAACCTTCTTGGCATCTTCGGGGTACGAATACAGCCTGAATCGTAGAACTCCAGCCGACGCTAGAGACTGTCGGGACCTACCACGAGCGAGCCTTTGACCAGGTCTTGCTGCCGCCCCCTTCGACCATGTAGCAGAATAGCGACCAAGGCGCACCTTTGTGGGAAAATACGCACTTGAAAAGTGCGTGAAAAGAGCGTACCACAAAAGCCGATGACAGTTAGTTCGTTATTCAGCTTCGATACGGTGGCAAAAATCGCATCGTAGACATACGCTAGGCTACCAGACACGTTCGGTGTTAAATTAAGGAACCTAAGAAAAAACGGTTCGCTAGAGCTTGGGAAGAGCTGGTACTTATTGATATCCTCTGGCCTCTCAAGCTTGGGGCTGAGCACCGGACCAGTACCAGGCACCATCTCTAGGTGTTGACCCATAGCCATCGGTATGGTCAATATGTCGGAAAAAACTGAGCAAGGACCTCCAACGGCCACCACGTTGGTATCTCACCAATGCACGCATCGAGCTTTGCGAATCTTCTGAAGGGTTGTATAGTAACCTCGGACGCGAGATCCGGATTCTGGCAGACCTAAGGATCGATAATATAAAGATATTTGCAAGTGGAGAATACCTTGACGAAATCGTGCTCGGCTCGGAGGGCTCGAAACTCTGGAAGATACCGCCCGGCCTGCCTCATGATCCATACCGGAATTTCGTCCACTTCCTCCCCGCGAGCGGCTCGTAGCAATCTGGCCGCCAGTAGGAAACGAGAATGTTTCTCACCAGTACCTGTTTTGCTTGGGCTCGGGCCACGACTTTCCGGCGGCAATGAAATCCTTTCTGGCCGCTGAGTAATCCACAACAGTTTCGGCCATCGGAAAAAACTTAACCCAAAAACTAGCAACACGTGAGCGATCCTAGAACGTCTGGTTCTGTGGGTAACAACCAAGGGCTGAAAGTGGCCCTAAAAAGAACAATAAAAGGCTGGTGAAAGATGTCTCTGTCTCTGGCCGTTTCGACTGGTAACAGCTTCCCACCGACCGTGTACATTAATGCCTTTCCTGACTAAACCTTTCAGCCCGTAAGCCTATCTTACAAGGTCCGCTTCAATATTAGACATTTTAAAAGCTCCATAGGTATTAGGCGAACAGAGAGCTACTCCCTAGGCGTAAAGGTCATATCTATAACTTTCAGAAATCTATGTCGCGCTCAAGGCCACCAGTTTATCGAACAGGGAAATCACGTTCACGGATAAGGACGTAAATTTCGGGCTGTACTTTCAACTACACAAAAGGATCCCCGTAATATTAAGACTCCTCGGGGAGGATGTTGCCTAATCTGTCATCTGTATGATTGGTGAGTCGAACTTCTTCGCTTTCATGAACGTCATAGAGCACCAAGTCCAAGGAGTCGGTTCTGAAGACGGCCCCGAGAACGCCGATCAAACGCCTCCACAACACCCAAGGGCCAAGAAATTAGCAGTTCTGCAGAGTTGCGCCACAGACGGAATCATGCCTCGCTCCGCCGTCAAAATGATTCATGTTTAGTGATTTTTATGCGTCGCTCCGCCTATTTTAGAAGCTATTTTTCTCTTTACTTGTCCCTCGATCGTCGTTCATCCGTTGCTTACAGTTTTTGGCGTTCAAGAATGTCCCTTTCCACCCCAGCGGCGGCGTATCTTCATCGCAAGGGCTCAGCTGAGCTGAGACCTCTCAGAATCTTAGTGGCCAACAATGGTCTTTCAGCCACAAAGTTCATAAGAAGCACGGCCAAGGCTCAATTGCAGCCAGAAACGTAACCTTTCGGGAATCTTGCATGCGTCAAGCTTGGATATCCATCAGGTGTATTACTAGAGGAGTTGATCTATATGTCATGGAGACTCCTGATGACAGGGAGGCCGGGCTTGCGTATAGGTCGGAGCCTAACCCCCTGCTGCCGGCAGGATGCGGTGCTAGAGTGGTCCCTGTAGAGGCCCCTGCTGGGCCTGGTGCAAATAACTACGGCAATGTCGAGGTAGAAACTTTGGGACGTAGAGAAAAATACGGTATGGCGGATTAGGTCATTCGTCGTCTCGCAATCGAGAACGAATGCGACATGATCTGGCCAGGCTGGGGCCATGCTTCTGAGAACCCAGAGCTACCCGAGGCCTTCCAAAACACCGGAATAGAGTTCATAGGACCCTCGACTGAGTAATAGCCCGCCCTACGGCCGTTCACTATCCTCCTCCAGATGCATGAGGCTCCTCGGCGATAAGGCAGAGTCCACCATAACCGCCAAGAAGTGCGGCGTTCCCTGCATCCCCTGGTCGGGAGATTACCCAGATCTCGCCACAGAGGGATTCGTAGCAGATGCTGAGGCCGCTGCTGAATGCTGTGATAGAATCGGTTATCCATGCATGATCAAGGCAGCCATGGGCGGAGGTGGAAAAGGTAATAGCATGCCCGGTTGGGCTGAGCTTTAGTACGTAATAGGCATCCGAATGGTATCTTGCCGCGAGGAGGTCGCCGATAAGTACGATCTGGTCAGAGGGGAGATCCCAACCGGCGGTATTATGGTTATGAGATGCGTCACTAGAGCGCGACATTTTGAGGTGCAGATTCTTGCCGATAAGTACGCGCGCCAGGAAATTGCCGAGGGTCGAGCTGGGCTTTAGATACAACAATGTGGTGGCTCTGAGTACCCGAGATTGCTCCCTCCAGAGACGCCAACAGAAAATGGTCGAAGAAGGCCCGGTGGTCCATACCAGCCATGAGCGCGTTCTCGAAATGCAGAAGTGCGCTGAGAGGCTGTGTGCTGAAGTCGGGTAGGACGCCTTGGCGGTTAGGATTGTGATACGGGAGCTTGTTGCTTGAGGGCAGGTACGAGTCGGCGGGCACTGTAGAGTTTTTGTACGATATAGAGACCGATAACTATTATTTCTTGGAAGTCAATACGAGGCTGCAAGTGGAGCATCCGGTCACTGAGCTCCTCAGCGGCGTAAATCTTCCGAGTGCGATGATCCAAGTATCTTTGGGGAAGTCGCTTTACGACATACCAGATGTCGCAGCATTTTTGGCGGATCCTGATCGTTACAGATTCAAGGATAGGCATGTTATGGCCTGCCGTATCACAGCCGAGGTAAGATACTTTTCGAGGTCGATTAGAACCCCCTGTCCCCTCAGGCTGCTGATGATGGCTTCCGTCCCACCGCTGGTGTTGTTGAGCGTGTGAAGCTATACGAGGACCAGATCAGCTACGAGGAGCTCAATGAAGATGTCTTGTAGGGCAGTTCCGTCTACTGGCTTCCCGATTTCGTTACGCCGTTTTTCAGCCTCTACTATTTTTCGATTGCCGCAGATGGCAAAAAGAAGGCTGCAATCACCCAGTACTCGGATAGCCAGTTCGGTCACATTTTCGTAGTTGGTAAGCTCGCCCGGAGGCGGCGGCCATCGTCGAGTTGATGATGAGCCCTTGCCGGCAGGTTCGGACCGTCGTGACGCTGTAAGGCGCATGGTTGAGGTGTTGAGGAATGTAGAGGTTGTTGGGGAGATCAAGTGCAGTGTCGACTATATTAGAGAGGTACGTTGGCCATGTGGAATCTTGCTGGCCCAGTGGCGCTGAACAGCCGCAGCTACTCCCGCGCGGGTACGCAATTGTCTGTAGTAGAAGCATTGAAATAGTTACGGCAAGGCGCTAATGCTGATAGTGGATTCCGACCCATTTTTGCACAGCAATATATTCGCCATGGCGATTCTGTGGGAGAAGCTAGAGGCTTGAGTGCTTAATGTTTCGATCAAGAATTATATTAGACCTGCCTGGACGAGGTCCTTTAAGGTGGATCTGTGAATATATTCGTCATAGGCTTATACTGTAGGTGATAGTATCTTACGTTCAGGTCATGCGCACGAGTGAGTTTGAGAATGACACCTACCACACCAACTGGCTCCTGTCGCCCACTGAGGGCCAGAAGGTCATCACCAAGGCCATCGCCATGGACTCTGTGGTGAATGGCAGTCTCGTCCTGGCCAAGGTTGGCGTGGCGGCTGCTATCTGCAAGTAGCATGACCACCTGTCAGCGCTTACCGGTCACTTTCCTGTGGTTCAGGTTCCTGTATCAATCTTTACGTGCCGAGTCCCAGTTCGAGGCCAAGTTGTCTGCTGCACAATTGCCGCCTCATCTGGCCACCACAATGCACGAGGATGTCGTCCTTGGCAAATGCGGTCGTCTGCCCTACAGGCCCTGCAAGTTTTTGACCCAGGTCTCAGCCACCGGCCCGGATACCTTCTGCGTCACCCTAACGATGCCCAACGGTGAACAGATCGCTATACCCTACTTGCACGCGGAGCCGGTGAGCGGAGATATCTACGAGTTCCGTTTGAGTGGGTGGCAGTTCAACCCCACTGGTCAGCGTGTCGTCTTCGCTCCCCACGGTGAGACATTGACGATGTACTTTGGTGAGTGTAAGAGTGAGAGCTGGGACATCGTTCGTGAGGTCGACCCTCATGAGGTCCGCTCCCAGATGGCTGGTAGTGTCCACTCCTTAAAGGTCTCGGACGGCGACCGTGTCGAGGCCGGCTCTGTGATATGCCAGGTCGAGGCCATGAAGATGTTCATGCCTATATTGATGCCCTTCACTGGTGTCATCAAGTTCAATGTGGCGCCAGGCAGCACTCTCAAGGTTAACGACCTTATCGCTACTCTCAGCGATTTGGAGGTAGACGACCCGGCCAAGTTGGAGGACCGCAAGCCCCAAGTTTACTCGGATGACGCAGTCCTTCACAAGAGGCGCATGCCTGTCCAGTTCGACCCCAAGGAGGTTAAGAGCGTTATGAGGGGATACGAGCTCATCGGTATGACGCCCCACGAGTTCGTGGCGCAGGTGGCCGAATACGTCCTCACCGAGGGGGAGCAACTCGATGGCAGCTACGACACCACCGCTGCACAAGATATACTGGAGATGATGGTGAAGATCGAGGACCCTGCTGATGAGATGCTGGCCCATCTCAGTCATATGAACCCTGGGCCTTCTCGATTGGCCCTGTCTGTGGCGAAGGCTGGGTTGGTAGATCCTAACGATATGGATCTCCTCATGGACATAGCCAGGAGCCGCAGAAACACCAGACTGCGGGTTGACATTGCCATGTGTGTGATCGCAGTGCTTTGGGAGAAGTCTGCCTGGGTTGAGCCACTTGAGAAGATGCGTAAGTGGAAGACAGCCGATATGGAGAACTTGAAGCTGGCTGCTGGAGCTTTGACTCTGAAGGCCAACGGTATCACTACGACCGACACCGTTGCCGAGCCCATCCTTACTGTTATCGATGAGGTGCCGCTCTGCCGCGTGGATAACACTGGAGCTAGCCCTAATGATCTCAGCAGCTTGAGCTCATCGGAGGGTAACTCGAGCTCTGAGGAGAGTGTTGTGGCGCCGCAGATGGCCAGAAGCCCACTGAAACGCATGATAAGAAACGACAGTGTTCGCAGTCTGTTCGAGAGAGCTCTCGGACGACGCACCTCAGAGAAGGTGTCAACTGGTTTGAGGTTGGAGGTGGTAAAGGATCTGTGGCCAGTGGCTAAGGATAACATTGCCGATCCTTACACCTACTACTCGCAGCTCAATTTCAACCTCCAGAGCGCTACTGAAATGCGCTGGTCGGACTCAGTCGTCGGAGGGGCCCGAAAAATGGACAACCTCTTCACAGCGGAAGTTCATCTGGACGAGACCGCTGGCGACTACGTGAAGGAGGTTGTTGCTATGTACCAGAGGATGCGCCGTGAGCTTACTATGGCCGGACCGAGTCTGGGGGATCGCAGAACCCATCTGAGAATCGACGTTGCTCCGGCTCGACTGTTGAAGGGTACCACCGATGAGGCGTGTGCTGAAGCTCTCCGTATCGGCCTTAATGAGGGCAGCCAAGTTGTGAACAAGGAAGCACCGGTGGCCAGTGTCGCGGTTGTCTTGGGGCCACATAGGAGGTGAGCAGCAGTCGGTCAAGGTTGTCAGCAGCCAGAGTCAAGTCTATCAGGTTCTATTTCCACAACTCAGCAGTCGTGTCCGAGGCCAAGTTCGATGAGCTTGTTCTGTACCGTAACGTGCCTCCTCATAGGTGGCAGGAGCTCGAGTGGCGAAGGTTCCAGAATTACGTGGTGAAGCCTTTGCCGCTGGGACCGTGTCCGAACGCCTACTCGCCATTGTCGCCTCAAGACGTCACCGACTTCGCTTCGGTGGTGCAAGCTACTCCGAGGGAGTTCAATAAAGGTGAGCTGCTGAGGGCGCCGGTGTGACGGAAAGATTCCTCAGGCAAGTGGGCCGAGCCTATCCTCAGCGCCGGCGCGTTTGTGACCAGTAGTGGCGCTACGTCGACGCCGGTGAAGCTAATAGAGAGCGCTATGATCGCGGCTTTGGACTGTCTGATGCTAAACACAAAGGGGCCTAGGAGGACCAAACAGCAGTGCAACAGGTAACGGAAGCAGGGTCATAAAACCCCACGGGCGATGCTAGCACTCAGAATGTACTTGTCCGTCAACTGCCCCGAGTGGGATGATGGAAAGGACGCTGATGAGGACGATGATGAGATGGGCGACAACTCGGCAATTTTGGGCCGTTCCCTCAGCGAGGCTGAGAAGCTCGTGGCCGCCGCCGTCCGCGGATATTCATCGGTCCTATGGGCGTATGCCAACGATCTAGAGGTACCACGGGCTTTGCCTTCCGACCTCGAAAGGAATCTTTTACAGGTCCGCCTGTCCTTCGGTCAACACATGCCCATCAGAGTATTTGCTCGAGGCACTCCATCACAGCTCGATGTCACCACGACGGCCTACCACGAAGTCCGGCATCCCACCACAGGAGTGTTGCAGCTCAGACGCCTGCCCAATCCGGATGATGGCAGCCTAGCTGAGGCCGACGGTGTCGACGTTGATGCCCCCTTGCAGCAGCCTGAGGGTGTTACCGTCAGGAGGCACGCTGCTGAGCGATTGGATGTAGGCTTCCCGTTGGACTTGTCCATGAGTTTTCTCATATGAGAGGCGCAGCATGTGTCGTCATCCCCGAGCGCTTTGATATATCTCCACTGGTCATTATTGATATGTCAGACCACATACGTCTACGACTTCCTAGAGCTCTTCGAGCAAGCCGTCAGAGAGGAGTGGCGTCGAAAGAAGAGCGGCCATCAGGCTCGTATCATTCTATCCGAAACCAAGCGTTTCGTTAAGGTTGAAGAGCTCAGGCTGAAGCCAGGTAAGAGTCACCCGGGGGCAGTCTGTGAAGGCGATGCTTCTTTTGTCAGGCATGGAGGACCCTCTGCGGGACAAGGACCCGGCGTCGATGCTGGACTTCATCCCCAACTCTCCCGGTACAAACAACATTGGCATGGTGGCTTGGAAGCTGACCATGAAGGTAGGTTGCGGGTCGAACCCCGGAAGCGGCTTTTTATGTATTTTTTTCAGATGCCTGAGTGGCCCGCTGGCCGTGACGTTTATGTCGTTGCCAATGACATCACCTTCATTCAAGGCTCCTTCGCTCCGCTAGAGGATGAACTCTTCTATTACGTTTCCAAGCTGGCCAGACTTTCTGGCGCGCCACGAATTTATATTGCAGGCAACTCCGGTGCCAGACTGGGCATTGCCAAGGAGGTTTACAGCAAGTTCAAGGTGGCCTGGCGTGAGAACTCCCCGAGCGAAGTTGACTATCTTTACCTCGACCGTAAGGACTATGAGGCCATCCCGGACTCGGTCCGCGGCGAGTGGGTCGGTGACCGATTCAAGATCACCACAATAATCGGCAAGGAGAATGGCATCGGTGTGGAGTGTCTATCGGCATCTGGCCTCATCGCTGGAGAGACCTCGCTCACCTACGACCAGAACATGACCATGACCTACGTCACCGCAAGAACCGTCGGTATTGGTGCTTATTTGGCCCGGCTGAGTCAGCGTATCATACAGAAGAGAACGGCTCCTATTATCCTCACCGGCTTCAAGGCCCTTAACTCGGTCATCGGCAAGGAGGTCTACACCAGCAACGATGATATTGGCGGCCCACATGTAATGTTCACCAACGGCATCACTCAGACCACCGTGGACGATGATCTCTCTGGTGTGCGTGAGATGGTGAAGAGGATAGCTATGCTTCGCGAGCCGCAGGCGCCGCTAGGTAAGTTGCCCCATCCTGCTGGTCCAGAATGCATCTACGACAACAAGTCCTTTGAGGAGCAGATGGAAGGCTGGGCCCCGAGCGTGCGTGTTGGTCGCGCCACGGTGGGCGGGTCTCCCGTTGGGATTGTCATGTGTGCCACTGAGACCACCACAGCTGTTCGCCTGGCCGATCCTGCTGACCCTAACTCCAGCGAGAAGACCATCACCTATGAGCCCGGAGTGCTGTATGCTAATGGCGTCTCCAAGGTGGCACAGACGGTCAGCGATCTTATCACCGAGGACCTTCCGTTGGTAATGGTATTGAACTGCCGTAAGGTAGATAGTAGCGACGTCGAGATGAACCATAACGTGGCCCACTTGATTGAGGAGCTTGTCCGGTTCGAGAAGGCCGGTAAGCCTCTGATAGTGCTACCGGCCAAGGGCTGCCGCCTGGCCCCTGAGGTAAAGACCGTCATTGAATCAGCCTCCCCGAGTAGCTACATCTTCGATAACTCTTACGGCACGCGAGATATGTGGACATGTCTGTCCCTGACCGACAGCGAGAGCTATTCTTGGAACGAGCTTAGAGGGTGGTTGGCATGCTTCATAGGCTGTGAGGAGGAACAGTTTAATGGTGCTGTGGGGAGCAATGATGATATTGATGTTATTAAGAGGGAGTTGTTGGGATATATTAAAGAAGGGTAAGCAGCAGTAGCAGCAAGGGCCTCGTCTTATAAAAATGGTTAAGCAAACTTTTATCGTTTATTTGATCATCAAAATGATATAATGAAGTCGTTGAAAATTGAGTGTTCGGCGTTCTACTGGAATCGCCCACCATCGTCGTCGCTGAAGCTCTTGTATTCGTACAAGGTTCTTTAATCGTCGTCTTACCTCTTCCTCATCTCAGGTACGGTAATCTGGTCGAGAGCGTCGTCCAAAGCCAGAACAAGGGCAACCCGCTAGTCGCCGGCCCCTCCAACTTGGCATTGTCCCGATACATCTCTCAAAGCCGTAGATTCTAGAACGCCCAAGAGTTATTGAAAGATTATTGTTAAGCTGCTGAGCCTTTATAGAGCTCGTGTTTCTTCGTTTCATTTATTGTAGCATTTATAACAGGGATGCTGGTGCTGATGATAAGGCGCGCAGGAGTTGCCATTTTCGTTGGCGGTCCGAACTGGGCCGCTGTAGGCCTCCTCGTGGCATCAGCTACATCCTATTATGTTACCTCAACAAACACTATGGTTCCTAGCTCGCCGTTTTGCTTGCCTGGTCACTTACACCGATAAAAGAAAGATTCTTCATGCACCGACTGTTGAGTTCCGTTACCAAGTGCACGGGTGAAGCTCGGCTGCCTATTGGCGATGATTCCTTCCTACCGTCACGGCGTGCTCATCAACAACTACAGCGAGGATCTCTTCGGTGTTGATCTTTATAAGAAAAGGTTGGCCCTAGCGGGGCGCTGCAGTCTATCACGGTCTGAGTTCAGGCTGGGCGCCGGCGGCTACCTGGAGGATCCGCAAGTCACAGCAGCTCGCAAATGTACGGTAAAGCCGCTGGGCAGTTTGTGGCCAAGGAACTTCAGGCTCGATATCCCATCTAGCTCATCAGTGGTACCAGCCGAAGCCCTACAACCCAGTACCGGACCCGGAGACAGCAGCCGCCCAGGACAGGAGGTAAGGAGTATTGAAGTGATGAGAAGGCAAAGGGGGCCGTTGACAGGCAATGCGTGCCGCAGTACTTACTCTTCGGTCATGCTGGGGATGTTAATAAAGACCCAAGAAGGAATCTTCAGAGGAGGGAGTTCTTTACCAGCCATCAGTTCTTCTATCAGCCTCCAGAGGTAGTGGGGCCGCCGGCGGGGAGGGGTGTTCATTTGCAATAAGAATCTGCGCACCGTAAATGGCGGGAATCTTCGGACTCGGTGTCTTTTGTGACATGGGGACAGGAGAGCTCCACGTCATTTCCTTGTGCATCGAGCTGATAGTCCAGAGCAGTAAAAGTATTCAACGCTAAATGTAAGTACACAACTCAACCTGTAGGCTGGTGAGAAGGTCAAAGCGATCAACAGAATGCCGAGCGAGTTTTTCCTCGGTGATGCCCACGAGCTTAAGGTGACCTGTTCTTGACACTGCCACTCCACCTGCATCTCTACAGGCTTCCGCCCCAGTAGCGACGGACCTTGTCCGACGATCTCGTGCCAAGTGGGCTGAGGAGGCGGCAGCGGACCCGTAGGAGCCTCACAGTTTTGACCGTGAAATCTTCCTGATAGTTTCGCCACTACCCATTCTCTTCACTTCCGCAGCAAGAGCCTGAACCTCCCCCAAGGTAATGAATTGTGGAGTGTCTTTTCCGATGGTACTTGTCAGACTCGTCACGGCACCCTAGAAAACGCGGCGAGTTCACGGCGGCGGTCAGTAGGAATTTCCACAAGCTGGGCCTTCGGAAGGCTGCTGTGGCATGAGCCTCCACGGTGTTGTCATCGGATTTGCTGTTGTTAGTGTGAGATGTTGGGTTACTAGTTTGGGAGGGGACAGACGATTGTGCAGCGATAAGGGAATGTCATCGGCGCACAGTAAAGAGAGAGGTGTTACGCAAGCCGATCTGCAGCAAGTGGACATCGATGCCGAGTTCAAGTCATCCAGCTCCTCCTCCTCTGAGGGCAGCGACTCTGAAAAAGAAGACGACGGTGAGGCCGCTGTGGATTTGGCCAATATGGGGGAGTCTTCGATTTAAAACCTGCAGAGGAATTCTTAATAGTCGCTTCAGTATTGTTTTGGCCGTTCGCTAGTGGGCTCAGTGTTAAGCCAACACTGCTGCGTGGCCAGGGGCTGATATGACATCGTCTAGTCCAGCCACAGGGAGACATTGTCATTGGGCATTAAGTGATCTCCGAACTTCAAACTGCCTTTCATATCTCGGGGGGCAGGCTGGTCACCTCTTGTCTGGCGAGCATGTAAATCAACCCTTCTTCTTCGTATGTGAGGGTCGAGAGGAATCTTGCGCACCAATATCTTCTCACCAACACTGGTGGCTTCAGGCCCGGAGTCCACCCCAGAGATGCTCATGCGTGCAGTGGCAGTAGGAGGGGATCTGGCCAAGCAGACCATTGACACGTGGATCACAGACGAGCAGACTGGTACTAGTTCTTGGGGCCCAGCGGGGGGGGATCTCCGCGGTTAGGGTTGAGGTACTGCTACAGCGGCAGCGAACGGAAGATGTACATGTGGAATGCTCGATCCCAATGCATGTACCATTGGCATGGGCGAGGGAAGATGGACTTCCTGTGGCAAGCTAATCAGGCCACACAGAACGGAGCTACGCAACAACAGCAGCAGCAGCAGCAAGAGGGGACTACTGTAGTGGGGAATTGGGGGGGGGGGCGTTGGGATTGGCCAGTCCACAGCGGAGCTATCTCACTGTAACGAAATGATGTCACTGACATGGCCGTCAGGGAAACGACTGAATTAAAAACTGATCGAATTGGATAATCGGAAAAGGCTATAAGTCGTGTCTTTTAGCAAGAGGGTTTTCCTGGTCGGTGGTGGAGTAGCGTTGGAATGTCATCCTCGATAATGACTTTAAAATGACGTTGCCTGTCTCTATCTGTCATATCTTTCTGTGACTTTCAGATTCCTGCTGCTGCTGCTGTTTCCGTGCATGATGTCGGTGGGGAGACTGGACATGATGTTGATAAAGTCATGTGGATAACATATGTACTGAGAGCGCCATGTGCGGTAGAAGTAATGTAGCCCACCGAAGCAGATACCGTCATCCTACCTCTGGGGAGGGGAGAAGAGGGGCGCTGAGTCTCCAGAGGAATCTATCGAAGGAGCCGAGGATCAGACGGCAACTCCCGATGCGTCCGATTCCGGGTCGGGTATGGAGCCTACGAACAAGAAAGCAAGAACAGCAGCTGCCGATAACGCATCGGTGGGCTAGAGCGATAGCCGGGGTTGACTGTCACAGGCTGTCTCAGGTGATAGCGAGGTGCGATGCCAGAGTGCCTGGATTCAAGACGTTCGCCAGACGTTGGGGAATTGACGTGAATATTCTTCGGCACTTTGCGAAGCACGACGGCATGCTGATTCGGCACGTCATCGAGTCGTTCAAGCCGACAAAGGCCAAGGCCAAGAATGCTCTACAGAAGTAGCGTGCTGCTCAGTTGCCTAGTATCCGAATGCGTCTTCGGGCTCGCTGACTGGGATATCCTGTACTGTTGCACAGGTACCTTCAAGGCCTCACTAAGTACCCTCAAAAATGGAGGATAGTAGCGGCATGTCGACAGGCGGTGCTGCTAGAGGAAGCCGATGGCGAGACCAGAGAGCTGGTGCCACCTAGATCCTTGGTTGTTGGTAGGCTGCATGTGTCGATTACGCCGGCACTGACTTGCAGGTTCGGCTGACGAGGACATTCGGAAAGCCAGCGATGATAGTGTGACACGGCTGGTGCTACCAGATGACACTGGTTACGTTGCGTCGGAGCATTTCCGCATTTTCCCCCTAGGAGATGACTTCTATGTAGCAATAGTTGGTCTGGTGTAACGCAGCGACCCGGCAATACGGCAAGGTGTCCCTCGGGGATCGGAAAAGTGTTCCTAGTGCGGAGTAGAAACTTCTGTAGAAAATGCTTCCAGAGCAAAAGAGAGCGTCAAGCGCATTCCTTCTGGAGCGACTCGCTGTTGTTGTGTTGTCACATTCTTTGTCTCAGGTACAGGACCTCGGTAGCAACTACGGCATCACGGTGGACGGCATGAGGTATCGGTCGACTGATGGCCCTATTGGGCCACTCAAGGACGGTAAGCTTCTGCTTGGTGGAGCGGAGAGGGTTCTTGGCCGAATCAGGATTGTTGTTACTGGTAGGTTCGATTGTCTCGATCGGCGGAGGGTCCCAACATAACCCGCCGATGTTCATTTGCGAGTTCAACACTCCAGAGGAGCTCCGCAGACGACGGGTCGAGCCCGAAGGTCCGCCTGACGGACCTACGCCTCCAGACAAGTCAACCGAAGTTGAGGACAGGGCATCACAAGACAGCACTGACAAAGGAACAGAGGAAACGTAGCTTCGTGTTGTTGCTTAAGGTGCATTGAGTTGAATTGTTAATGGTCGTTGGGGAACAGAGGGCATCTGACACGAGCATGGCCAAGGACCGTGCAGCTGCCCTGCAAATTCTCCTGCCGGAGCAATTCCAGCGCGCCGAGACTCGCAGCAAGCTACTTCGAGAGACCTGCAAGTACCAGCGGAATCCGATAGACTCATCTGTTGTTAAGCAAGAGACCTGCAAGGCAATGCTGGAGAGTATGTACAAGGACGACGCTGCGCAGGTTGGGCAGAATAGTGGCGACGATGGCTTCAACTACCCTTGGTAGTTCCAAGCTGCGGTTGACCGAGTGGTGACGAAACTGACAGAACATTTCGATGAGACTTTAGGCGGAGAAGTCAATCTGGTGGGTTTTCGACCTGTTCCGGTAGCCGGCAGAGACTCCTTCAATTTCAGGTTTTCTGGTTTTGCGCTCACTATGGTCGGCTTGAGTGCATGAAGCTGATGGTCGAAAAGCTTCCAGTGAACCTCAATTTCCTACACAGTTGTGGCCACTCAGTAAGTTACTTGTGATAGAATCTCACAATCCCAAACTAGCTGCAGGTAATTGCTCGAGCCGCGATCAACGATCACGTCTCAGTGGTGGATTGGCTGTTTACCGTTGGGGCAGACCATGCCGCCGTCACAGGTGGCGTGAAATTACGTTTGCTGTCGGTTTGATTTTGTCCCAGACCCACGCTTCCTGGAAATGGCTGCTCATTGCGGTGCCCACCGAACGGTGAGTGTTTAATCTTGTCGATGCTCGTCGCCATTAGATTGCGCAGGTCGAACTTCTGCGAGGGTTTGCTGTTCGACCACCAACAGTCGATGACACTATTATCATCTCGATGGATGATGATGATGATGATGTTGCGGGGCTTCAATGAAGCTCACCCCAGCACCGGTACATTTCAATTGAACTTTCCGGGCCATTCTTGTCGTGTTCCATCAGTGTGATCGTGCAAACCGGGCGAAGCAGCGGGCTGCAGCACCGTCACTGAATAGAAAAAACGCGCCTCACTTGAAGTGGAACCTTTAAAAGCCATCGTGCGCTCCACCGGAGGAGCTCTACTCGTGCTTATATGAAAGCAGTACGATACCCGAGGCACCCTTATCATTTCCGGCCTTAAGGTGTGGGAATGAGATAGAGGGAGATGCTTATCTTGAACTGTCGTTAGCTCTATTGCTTAAATGCCGATGTCGAGTGTAGATAGTGACGCACCGGTAAGCACGAGAGAATCCGATAAGTGAGAGAACAATGCTCATACCTTCCCCAGCCCGACGGAAAACGTTACCAATCTCTCTACATGGCCAGTAGGAAAGAGTGTGACAAACTGCGACAAATGGGGGACGCTCTTGTGAAGAAAGTCGCTCGAGCAGAGCAGAAACGAAAGGAAGCTGAAGAGTGAGAAGTTCGTGTGAGCTGATGCTGCTGCTCAGCGAGTTCACAGAGAACTCTTGGAGCTCCGAAGGCGCTACCGACAGATGAAGGCTTCTAGTGACGAGCTACGCGCACAAGAAAAGGTATAGATGGGCTTGATGGAGCTAGCCCAGGACTGCCTGGCAGATTTCTAGCACCTTCGAGTCAGAGAAGTTATTGAGCTCCCGAATACGGGAAGAGACTTCTTCCTTGCGAGCCGCAAAGGAGAAGGCCCTGCAGCAATTGGTCACGCAGACCGATCGGGCTGAGAAGCTCAAGCAGGCCACCCAGGATCTGGCTAACGAGGCGAGCCTGACCGTTCCAGCTGCTCTTCGGTCAAGCTGACCGAGGAAGAACGATCATGTATATGTTAGAACGCTTCACTTCGAGGCGATCTGGATTCCGTGCGTTGTGATGCTGAGCGGCTGCAAAGGCAGCTAAGACGAAGCTCGCAGTCGGCTGAGATCCTGAAGAGGGACTATAAGGTGAAGTCGGAGCTCATCGTTAAGCTTGGGTCAGAGAACGAGGTGATGTGGAGCACGTGATGCTTCGCTCCTCTATCGCTAAGCTGCTCAGTTCCTCAAGGGAGAGAAAGAGCGTCTCGAGAATATGCTTGCTCGCTCGGACGAAGAGAAGAGGCAGCTACTGTGAGTGTGTCATTTTAACAGATATCGCCGCTGGTATTATCTCAAGGTCCCATATCAACGACTTGCAGCAAGAAGTGGCGGCTCTTAGAGATCTTTGCGACGACGCTGGTGGTCGAGTGCCCAACTTGGAAAGACAGGTCGGTGGCTGTAGAGTCCTCAGTGAGAGATTTCGGTGCTTCAGGCTTCGGATTGGCAAGAGGAAGCTCGAGGACTACGCGGCGCGCTCTCTCGAGTTCAAGCCGCATTCGACCACACAAAGCGCGAACGGGAGCACTGGAAGCAACAAAGCCTGAAAGCTACGCGAGACTTCGCTGAAATGGATGAGCGCGTCGCAGAGTACCAGCGGTTTGCGAGGCCTTGTTCTGATCTGGAACTTGTAGGCTGACCATGAAGTTGAAAGCTGTTGAACTGGAAAACGCCCGGCTGAGCAGTCGCCGCGATCCCAACGCTATCGGTGTACAAGGCATACATGCATTAGTGGTATCTTCGCCGCGGATAGACGACGAGGAAGAGGACATGGTACGTCTAGCTCGAAGTTGTGTCTACTCCGCCTCCCTTTGGTAGGAGTGGCAGCAGCTGACAGAGCGTATGGCTGCAATAGCGTCCGGATCGTGATACCATCCTCGATCACAAGCTCATGGCTTTAAGTCCTTTACTGCTGTTGAGTAATGCAACCGAGCTTTGGTGTCGAGTTCTAAACGTACACTTGCTCCAACCTACGTCAACCAGCGTTAAAGTACGTACTTCCATATTCATAGAATTCTAAATAGCGATACTGCAGCCCGACTTTACTGGGCAGCCCAATCTGGGTTTGCCCACCGGTAAATTAGTTAAAGGGCTTACAACAGTCTCAGATTATCGATTCGCTCGACTACTAACATCTGGCGTGACGTCGTGTGTATGCGTGCGAATTTTTTTACTTGTCGCATGCCGGGGTCGAACCCGGGTCACAGCTCAGCACCTTTGGAAAATCGGAGGTTATGTAACGCTTCGCTCCGCCGTTTTCGCCCAAGATCCTCACGCGCCGATTTTTTTAATCTTGCTACTGCAGGTTGCATCCATTTCAGAGGTTTTGAGACCATCCCCCAGCAATGACCAGCAAACCCCCGGCCTCCGTTCCCGAAAAGGCGTCCACTCTGGCCACCGGTAAGGGTGTCGTCGGCATCGATCCTAAGCTTCCCACTCACACCCCTCCTGCTGCTACCGACGTTCTTTCAAGCGGGAAGCCCAAGCCCGTCCATGTCGCCAAGTGGCCACCTATGCCTGGCGGAGTCCCGATCCCTAAAGGAGGCCTCGGAGGTGTCTGGCGAGGTGCCTTCGAGGTCGCCTCGGCTTATACCGCCCTCAATCTTGAAAGGCAGCGCTTCGTCAACATTATCAGGTAAATACCAGCACTGTAAACATTGCCTCACATTTCCCTTCAGACTGGGCACCTTCTGCCGTGTCGTGGTCTGGCCTGTTATCCCCATTGTGGGGCTTTTCCACTACATCCGTCAGCGTGACCGTGACTGGTACGCCTTGGAGCTGTTAAGGTCCAGATGCAAGAGTGAAGGTAGCCTCCTCCTTCCCTTCCACCCTCT
The DNA here is from genome assembly GCA_013115145.1 of Perkinsus chesapeaki. Taxonomy (NCBI): domain Eukaryota; phylum Perkinsozoa; order Perkinsida; family Perkinsidae; genus Perkinsus; species Perkinsus chesapeaki. The sequence goes on from JAAPAO010000053.1 coordinate 31,621, forward strand.
CGACTGTCCTTCGCAGATTGTGCTGCTTTCTACGATTGGACCATGCCCGGCTCTTCCGGTCACTGGAGGATGCAGAACGATCTTGAGATCATTCGTCGGGCTGCCAATGTCGAGGACTAAGTACCATTGCTATACCAGTTCCCTTGTGTATCCCTGTCTCCTTAGGCCCTACCGTACAAGCAGGAGGCGGGAGCCTCCACTAGTAATGTGTGCTGATATAACATTATATCAATGACGGTCTATCCGCTTTGACTTTTCTTCATGGGGCGATGATAGCGGTTTTTCTGAGGTCACTTTTACCTTGCTCTTGTGTTCGTCACATAGCACCGGGACGCTTAGCTCCACTACCGATGACCTCCCTCTGCGAGGAGTCAGTAAACAAGCTTTTCAGCTCGTAAGCCGCCATGCATGATTAACCCTGGAAACACTATAGTGGCAGGTGTAACGCGTATATGCGTACACAAGCTGCGGAGCTTGACCATGAAGCTGCACAAATTAGATCTGGCCTTCGAGCCAAGAAGAGGTCGATAACTATCAATAACAGGTGTGGTGACCGAATCGTCCTGCCAGCGCAAGCTCCGTTTGCTGCAGGCCATCAATCTCATCGCGGCGGAATCAACCGCAAAATAGGAAGCCCGACAGATGTGAGTCTTATCGCCAAGCCAACGTCACGTCTTGTTCGCAGCTCCACCACCTCCGGGTGAACATCGGTCAGCAAGCATAGCGCCGCCCAGACCGGCGATGATACCATCTCCAGTTGTACCCGGCCACGACTATGCGACTTTGTGGAAGTGCTGAAATCGAGCGAAGGGTGAACTGTATCATATGCCTTCTCAGATTGCACGAGCGAGCATGGGAGAAGTTCACGTTGCGTCCACCGGAGCATTTGAGGTTCATCGACGTCCCCTGGCCTCCTTGCGACTCGGACGTGCTCGAGTTTACCGAGAAACAGTGTAAGAATTGGAAGGCATTGCAGAGCTGGAGGTGTCATAAGGTCTACTTCGGAACCGTAGTGATGACGCCTTCCTCGATCGAGAATCGAAGGATAGAGCATCGTACCGTGCAGCGTGCCGGCGATGGCATCCTGATAAGTTCGTCCAAGTGTAGGCTCGACGAGGAAAGGCTTGGAGAACGGCATAGTGGCAGATACGGTCGAAGCATCCGAGACCCGAAGGAATCCGAGCAGATAATGAACAAGTTGACGATGATAATGCAAGCAGTTAACGAGAGCTGGAAAAATAAAACGATGAGAAGTCAAATAAGAAAGGTGGGGTCAACTCGGTCTACTTCTCGAGAATCTATCAAGGCCTTTCAGGCCTGTGCTGAGGAGGCCGCTAGAGCCTGTCGTGGTGGGTCGTGTCGGAGAGCACGTTCTGGATCGTAATAATATCCGGGTGTTCAAAGCTCTCCATGTTGCGTTGTTCTAAATAATCAACCATGAAACGCTTTGTAAGACATGATCCAGGTGGGAGGCTTTGAAAGGACCGAAAAGAAGAAAGACTGTCTTTGAAAGTTCTGCTGAATCTACTCCGCAGTTTTGTGGTCAGAGAACTGATGGGGGTTGAGGTTCGATATGTCCTTCGGTTCGCAAATACTGTTATGAGATACTAACGAACACAACTAACTACGACAGTTGAATCATATAGGGTGCGGTTCCGAATCAAACTGGACAACAGAAGCCCTTCGAGGCTGCTTGAGGGGAGGGGAAGTGTCCTCTGGGGGATCGGAGATGTCATAAAAAGATACACCTGAGGAACATCTTTGATACTTGCGAAAGGAAGGCGGTAAGATTCTCGATTCCAAAGGCAGTACTAAAGTGAAGGTAAAATGGATAATAGATTAATAATTAATTTTAATTATATACAGGGTGCATAAATGCATATATTCTGGCGCGCGTGAAGGAAATCACCAAGAATACCATTTCATAGATCTCATTGAGCCCTCTAGATTGTTATGTATTAGATGATCAAAGTCGTTAGACCTGAAAAGCTATGAGCGGTGGGCCCTTATTTTCTATGCACCCTGTATTAACTAAACCATCATCAACTACTTCACTAATGAGCTGACAATATCAATTGAGCCGGGAATATATGATCATTATCAGCCACGCTTACCTTTGCACGTCGATGGTCGTCGCTTTCGCCCCTTCCTAGACCTTGGGGAGGAGTTACCAATACTAGACTGGCAGTCTGAGGATGCCGCCGACACTTTACGATTTATCTCGGTGTTGAATGCCCTGCGGAAACCATAACAAAATTTCCAGCTTCCGGGCCTACGTTGCTGATCGGCTGTCGGCACTCTCGTCATCGGCCACCGACGAGATTCCCAAGGACTGGCAGCCTCGGAGCAAAGCTTGCGGAGTGATGCCTGTATAGTCACCGAGGGAGAGTGTTGCACTGTGAGAGCTACCCAGATAGAGCGTGGACTCTGGCTAAAGAGAACGTTAACGATACTGCTATAACGAACATTAATATAAGTAAATAAAAATTGGTTTGAAACAAATCGAGGAGAGGCCGACGCGGAGGAAACAAGTAGGAGAATGAAAAGGCAATTGTTAAAGTAAAAAGGCGGCTGGTAAACCGCAATCTTACGTCCCATCTAACTGCCTCTCCATATTGAAGTGTCACCCATTCATCATCATCTACTGTGGGGGCCAAACGAACGACCGTCGAATTATTGCCAACAGAATCGTCAGAAATCTCGATCGAATCGTCAGTGGGCCGCAATAACATAATATATACGTCGGCTCCATTCTCGTGATTAAATAGGGCTAGGCGGAGGCTGCTGTCCATCCCGGAGATCCTGATAGTGCCAGCTTCATCTAGGTCGCTAGTGGAGCTGCCCTGGTCACCCAAAAGCACGTAGTGCCTAGCCGCGAGGAGCATGTCACTTCGCCGGGCTTCGTCGAACTCACCCGAGCTCTCCCACACAGTGACTTTGAACTGTCTCCTCCATCCATGAAATAGTTATCATTCTATCTTCTATGGGCCTGCCCGGCCTTGCGGACCAGTAAGGAAGATGCAACGTTGTTTGCGAAGGTTCAGTGGTGTCCCAAAGCATCAAGATATGAAGTTGATCAGTTTAATTAAATTGAACAGAACACAGGAATGCTGTAAAAACTAGACAGATTCAAGACATAGCCCAATTCTTGACTGCCTCTCCAACAAAAAGATCTGGTCGTGTGCGAGGTAGATGCTCCAACACTGAAAATGCGATACATGCGCTGAGGAACATATCTACACTTCCGGCCAACTACAGGAAACCGCACGCTGTCGGCGGTGACAATCGGGGCAATTATAGGACGCCCACGTTATAGCATTCATCACCCAAAATAGTGAATTTCTGAGACTTCAAAAAGTCAGAAGGTTCAATTAAAATATCTATATTACAAATGTGCCTTGATTGGCGCCAGACTCGATCAGGTTGGGGAGAAGTGCAAAGTTAAAGTTCGATAATTTACGTTGGACCGCCAGAAATTTCCTAAAACCCGGATATCTCAGAGGTCAGAGCTCGTGCGGAGGTCAGTCGTATACCTCTGGAAAGGGGTACGAATTTCTGATCGAATGCCACCTAGTTCGCCCTCGTATACGATCGAAAACTTATTCAGATCGGGGTTGGACAACTTTCTGACCAGTATGTATAGGCCTTCCTTGCGATAACTAATATTGATAATTTATCAGGAATGATACCTGGTTAGAGTTGTACATCTCGTGTGTACTTTCATTATTTTTATTTTATTCATATATGAGTCTATAACGATGTAAGCTTTAATTGATATGCGGACATAAATGACTCAGGCGCACCATTGTCAGAATCAACAAAGTCGCCATTTTCAACTCGCTCGTCAAGTAAGGCCTTCAATACGCCCACAGCGCCTTCCGTCGAGTCACGCAACATCAGCCAGCGGAGCGGTGCCAGACCACCGAACAAAGGTCCTGAATACACCAATAAAGGCGACAAAGGTGTAATGATTCGAACCTGGCAAAAATGGGGCACCGAGGTTGGTGTTGCAGAAACCCGGAGTGCAGGCCACAAACTTGGTCGTCGGATCTCTATTGGGGTCGCCACTCCTGAAAGGAACCCTACCCAGGATTATATACACGGGTTCATATATGGCAAATATGGTGCTTCGCCCACCAATACCCGAGATACTAGGAATTGGTATGGAGTTCTGAGAGAAAGGCTGGATTATCAAACACTGATTACCACCAGCCATATTAGCTATTATAGGAGCTTAATTAGCGATTGCAGTGGAGTTATGAAGACCTCTTGTGGCAAGAGTGCGAGGAGGAGCTTACTTGCTGGCAACATACGAAAGTACAGCACGTTTGCTATCTGCATACTGAGTGGTGGATGATGGGTTACCCAGGACATCAACAACATCATCGGCGGTTGCCAGTAAGGACTTTTTCTGCAATCGACTGAAAGGAAATAACGGAGGTTCCCGAGGAAAAGGAGGCCATGTCTTTAGTAGAATAATTTTTGCCTTCTTCGGCCACTATGACGTTTCTATTTTTTGAACTACAAATTCACTCAGTAAACTACACGAGTCCCAACTCCTATCCGAGCCGTGCATCACACCCACAGCGCGATTTTAAAAATACGGTAATTATCATCATAACCCCATCCCAGCAAATACCTGCTAACATACACCATACGTAGGGCTCTTCGCACATTAGCCTCGGCTCTAGCCTTCAAGAGGGCCTCTGTCATCACCACAGGGCCCACTAAATTGGTCTGTATGACCTTCTCTTTAGGCAGCATAATCCCTGAAGATCCGTGAGTGGTAAAATGAAGAGACAAATCACCTGCGTTGTGAATGACAGCGTCGAATCCCTCCGGCAGAGACTCCTCGGCGGCGAACCACATCTGGCTCAGTTCCCGTACTGCACTCTAACAAAAAACGTTGTTAAACTCAATGGGGCTGCCTAACCTAAACCAGATGATGTGCACCGAAACCACGTAAACTCACACGACGCTACCGTCTCCGGCCAGGAAAAAATCAGCGCGAAATTTCGCAAAATCGCCCGTATATTTGCATGCTTTGCCAACAGTGTCTCGGCACTAACGGCAGTTCCCTCCATCTTCGCAGGATACCTCAACAGAGACTCTATCGGTCAAGTCGCAATGGATGACAGCGGGCGGTACGGCCCCTTCGCCTTGTCTCTCTGCTAGAACTCTAGAGATGTCATTGCCGGCTTCAACGTCTCGAACCAGGAGGACCTACCGTACGTCTTCCTCCCGACAAGCTTCCAGTCTTACCAGCGACACCTGTGGTTGATAACGGCTGAGTATCTCTGTAACGGCTCGGCCGACCCCCGATGTCGCTCCTGACAAATGAGACCATCCAACCGACCAGGCACGGATCGAGCAAGGATCGAGCTAAGATCGATGGGTTCTTGTAGGGGAAACGTTGCTCCCAATGCAAACGTGCAAGCTCCTCGTCAAGCAGTTGAGTGCGCTGTTCCCGCAGCCGGCGGGAACACCGAGGACTCTTACCCGTAATGGCTATCCGGAACTTCTTATTGGTGTGATTCAACGCAGCACCTCGGCAAAGTCCGACAGCCTTGGTGCAGGCTGTCACAATATTGCTATATCGTCTAAAGGCCATCGCCCCCGCACCAGTGACAGTCCCCACCAGTGCCCATGCTGCAGCTCCGATCGCCATGCCTAACTGCGACCAACTTCCGAAGATGCCTAACGCAACTAAAGGGGACAGAGAAGAAACTCTAAGTAGCAGCGCAGTTCCTGTGAATGCGAATCACACCAGGCTTCTTCGGCCCCGGGCTGCCGCAATGCCCATCATCATCTGCGCTGTGGGCACAATTTTGGCAGATTCGACCGATCTCGATCACTCTGGTGCTGCCGACTGTGAGCGAGCCTCCACACTGGGCACAGGTCTTACAGTCTTTGCATTGCCAACGATCACAGGGCAACTGAAGAAGAAAGGACTTCATAGTAGTAGTAATAGGACACAGGCCTCTAGTTTAGGAGGACTAACGCCAAGTGAAGTGTGTTTACGGTACGCAGTGCACTACAAGCCTAGCCTTCACCGCAGCGAACATGCTTAATCTTCGGATGTGTTCTATCGTCCACACATGATAATCTACAACGTGACATTTAATGCATTCTATGACCACTTATGTCAACGGAGATACAGTACTAACAATTACATCAATTACAAGTAAATTATTAATCAGACGGCCTTCTCCATCTCCCCTACCATGAGGGTCGACGCCTCCTCTTGGCTCATCCCAGCACACTCTGGATGGAACCTCCTATTACAATCAGTACACACCGCCGTTGCCTCCTCATCTGCCATCGAGGAGCCACAGATCACACACGCCTGAGCCGGGACAGCTTTACAGTAACCATTTGAGATGGGACTATTACCGAGCATTCTTGGCACTTCCAATGAGATCCTTCTGAATACCTCCTCACCAACCGGACGTCCAGCGGGGGGTCGCAGCAGAATGCATGACAGTGGCGACCACAGGCAGTGCAGTGGAGCATGTACTGAAAAACTTGGAGTACGGAGATCGGTGAGGTGCTAGTAGAGACCCATCTGATATTAATCTTTAACTCCGAGGAAATTTTCCTGCCACGTTTTGCTGTTCCAACCTATGCCTAATGTGAATGACTTTGACGAGGACCTGCTGGCGTCGGTATCAAAGTGGTTCCATATATGAACCGATGCCGTTCTAGTTGGGAGAGACGATATGAAGGTTGCTTTGTTGGGTCGACTGTGGTGCCTTATCCTATTCCCACGGTGATAGCTTTTGTTATTGCTATTTATTATGTTCAATTCCCTCAACAAAGTCAAACCCTGTCTAAGTTGACAAACCTAAGCTCGTATGTAATAGTAAGATGTAGAAGCAAGGATGTCTACGCAAAGTCCAATGTAATTTCACCACATAACGAGCACTGGTAGCTCTACCTCCTGCTGATGTGAATGCAAACAGGTGCTCCACGCACACCGGTACGCAGGCTCGGAGGAGCTATCGGTAGGCTCCGAGGAAGGGGTCGCTGCTGAAGCATGATCAGAGGAAAAGACGGTATGAAGTTGCCGGCCTACTGCTTCGCCGGACAAGGTGCTTGTGGAGCTCCTCAGTAGGGCTCGAAGGCGTCGCTACTCTGCAAAAGGGACATTCTCGACCACATTGCCAAGTGATTACCGGCGGGCCTTGCGCCTATGTAATGATCCAAGCTTGTGTACGTCAGCTGAGGTAAGGGAACTGTCGTCGGGGGTAGACATAATAAACTGCATAATAGTGAGGATAATATTATATACAGGGACTGCTAGGGATCCGTCCATCTTCTTGGCAGATGATCTATCTAGTGGAAAAAGCCGAATATTCTGAGCTCCTCGATGCCATACAGTCTACAATAAGCGTATAATGAGAATTATTTTCTTTATAGTGCGACGGTTGCCACTACAGTGATGTGGCTGCGGGCAGCTTAGTCTAGTGCGGGTTAAGGTAGATGTATGGTACAGCACCAGACAGATAGAGGGAAAGTATCGTACTACCAGTCACACAGAGCCGATCAAGCGAATGGTGGCCTATGCAGATTCAAGCGGGGAGGAAATACGCAGACGCTTCAGTGCAGTCCAGTAAAAGGATTAGCCCCTCAAGCTCGCAGGTAGCACAACGGCCTTGGGAAGTGAAATACGGTCCCGCAACTCAGCTAGCAGCACCGCACCGAACATGAGCAGGTTAGATTGAGTCTTGGAAATAGAGGTAATAAGGTGATTACTCTACGATGAGTACTTATAGCGTACATGCTGACCGAATTGGTATGCATAAAGTGCTGCTCCATTGGCAATAAAGGATCGGGCCACCCCTGGCAGCAGTCCCCTATACAGCGTGATGCTCCATTGGCAATAAAGGATCGGGCCACCCCTGGCAGCAGTCCCCTATACAGCGTGATGCTCCATTGGCAAT
>JAAPAO010000053.1:39660-71904 GCA_013115145.1 Perkinsus chesapeaki
CCCCTATACAGCGTGATGCTCCATTGGCAATAAAGGATCGGGCCACCCCTGGCAGCAGTCCCCTATACAGCGTGCTGCTCCATTGGCAATAAAGGATCGGGCCACCCCTGGCAGCAGTCCCCTATACAGCGTGCCTGAAAAGGAGGAGCGGTTTGATACTGAGGGGAAATAGACGAATGATATCGAATAACAGCGGTCATTTCAAGTGACCAATAAAGTGGAGCCGTGATGGTTTTGAATAGCCTTGTGACCGAATCCAAGGAAACGTCCAAGGAATATAATAAGCTGGATAACATCGATACTTAAGGGCAACCAGAAGCGGGGCGAAGAAGTCCATTACGAGGACCAGTCTCCGAAGAACACTATAAGAGCATGTACTTAACGAATTTACCGATGTCACTGAATATAGGCAATTGAGTTGAACTAATTCAGACAAGCAAAGCCCGAGCCTTTCACTTGGGGCCCATACCTCCAATATTACCATTCCTAGCACACTGCCACAGTAACGTCGCCATTCCTGCGGTTTGCCGGTGTCCCGCTTGAATCTGTGACTTCACCACATCCAATGGCCACACTATACACCATGCCAACGTAGCGGCAATGCCTCCCTTGAGGAACGGATGGGCCCCGAAGAACTCTGGACTCTTAGCTTGGAAAGCCTCAGCTATGACAAAAAAGTTCCCCAACAGAAGTACGTTACGCGCCGTAGTGGCCGAGAACCCTAACGTGAGCTCACGAGCGCTGTAGGAGGAACCAAGCTGCCGTCGGGTCTTCATCAACTCCAAAGGAGCCTCTACGACAGCCCGGGACAGGCCAGAGGCGAGCCCACCGACCAACACCCGAGGCTCCAGGAATCCCCCCAGCTTGGTGTGCTCGAACCAAGTATCCTTGAGGCTGGCGAATACCACACCGTAGGATGCAAATTGCAATGACCGAAACATCAGACTGCCGATGAATGGTGGAAGGAAGCCTCTGTAGAGGCCATGGACGCCATGGTCCAGAATAGTGGTGCGGAAAGTCCTGAGCATACCGGCGCTCTGGAACTGAGGCTGGGCTTGCATTTTAGTTTTAATGGTGTCCAGCGGATGCCCCATTATAACACTAGTACCTCCGTAGAGCACTCCACAGCCCAGAGACCACATACCTTCTCGGAAGGCTGATCCAGAGCCTACTAGTCGCCCAACCTCGGACATTTGAAAAGCAGACCGAATAGACGACTGGGAGCTGCTTATTGCTCCACCGAAAAAGGATGTAGCATTACCGCTTAGATTGATAAGGGCGAGATTCCAAAGCACCTTTGTATATTCTATATTCATAGGAGTCCACAACCACCCTTCTGCCACAAAGGCATTCACTACTACTTTAAACTCAGGGACTTAAGAGAATCAGAGAAGCATTAGTAAATGATAAGGTATTCACTTTTGTTGTTGTATTAAGTGACTCTAAACAGAGGTATATTACTATGGCTTTTTAAACGGCCAGAACCGCTCCAGCTCTTTACATGTACTTTAACAAGAAGAATAACTGATAGGAACAGTGTGCATCTGGGAATAGAGCTACTCGTTATTATTACCATCATAGCTGCAGGTTGGCCAGTGAAACAGAATGTTATCCAGAAAAGGCAGTTGCCGAAATTCGGCCTGTCCTTGATGAACTTCTTCTCAGTTAGGGACATGAGAGGGACCTGCATAATATCCATTAGTCAGAGTCGCTACCACTACTACAAATACTATTATTATTCACTACTTAGTAAGCCCGAAATTGAACACTATTAACTAGCCTCAGGAGCTATGAATATCTATGTACGGAGGTATGTGCAAGGGTTTCACAGCGAACAACAGTTGAATAGTCCAAGCTTTTTGATTATACGTGAAAACCCATAACAGTGCTATAATCCCACAAGGACCATGAAAGTATAAAATAACGAAATATATATAAACTGAAGTATGCTGTAGATCACGCTCCCCTGTGCAAGGTGGGGAAGACAGCAACTTGCCTGTGCTATGAACATCTGAGTGACAAGTGTGTAGAAGGGCAGGCCAAATGGTATCATAGATACGTATTCGTGAAGTACGCCAGAGAACACCTAAATGGCCGCAAGATGTCATTGATCGAGCAGGAGATCCGAGCCTACGAAACAGAGCATTCCGGCAGCGTCTTGAGACAGTCCGAGTCTTCTCATGGGAACGTACATGTGACGCAGTATAAAGTAGTGGACCTGGAAATGAGTTGTAAGGAATCTTAACTTGAAGCTTGTTTTTGGCTCACAGGAAGATTCCATTTCTGCCAGTATTCTCTAAAGCTGACAGAGTTCCACCAATCAAGATAGAACTCGCGGTCACCGAATCTGGTGATCTCAGCCAGTATATCTGAAGGGGCAAGAGCTTTCGCATAGATCCAGCAAATGGCAGCAGTGCGAACTAGCCAGGTGTTGCTTATTCGGCCCTATATTCTTCTACAAGGCATGGGGAGCCCAGGACAAATAATATAATTATGGTCATAAATAACTATCAAATATATGTAATCATTGGATAATAATATAGCGATGTTAAAACAGTAGCGCAAGGTGAACGATTTTGGCTCATAGAGATACCATATGGGGACAGGCGACACAACTTACTCATCCACACGTGGAACAACGTGAAGAACATTAACAGCCAGCAATAGAGGTTAGGAACCGCGAGCTTGAGCACACGTTCGGCAATAATCCTGACAAACAGCAGCATCACCAATATAGACAGCTTCAGTGGAGACTATTTATTATTATTATTACAATGTACTCTGGTACCAGCTCTTAGACTCATTTAGCATTATACGTGCATTAACCAGGATCGGCAACATATACCTGAATGGAGGTAGAGGAGTTGACATTGCATAGGATAGCACTAGAAGAAGAAGGCACCGCCACTGTCTTGGATGATTTGGAACCATCCGCAGCTGTGAATACCTATCCGGGTTTTTCGAAAACCCGAAACCCGAATCGAGTCATCAGTGGAAGTATGTAAATAGAGCTACGTGACTAGTACAAATAATCCCTATAGCGAGCACTAAACAACCACACCACTTTGACGCTCGGAACTGCTACGGCAGCGGTATGATATATATAATAGAAAGGTGAGCTGAGAAGTGACCATGTAGTTTGTTGGATGCTACTTACTGTTGAACAAGAATAAGCTGTAGAGCCATGCAGAAGAGCAACAATGCTGTGTACTTGGCCAGTCTCACCCACTAAAGAGGAAAACAGCAATAAATAGAGGATTAATAGGCGGCACTTACGTTACGAGCAGGATAACGGGGATACCACAACTGATAGCACAGAGTAGGATAAGCTATGAACATGTACCTGGCGAGAGATGGAAGGCTTCCACATTACAACAACAAGAAGAAAAATACAGAGGAAAGGCTTCCTATAGTCTGATATAAAACAGCGGAGCGTAGCGATCCTTTTCTAGTTACGCTGTAAATTATTTCTCTCAAAAATACTTGCAATCATTCTTGACTATTGCTGAATCCCTATGAAACTTACATATCTTTCAACGACAGGCATTTAGGATACTTCCTGGCAACTTCGAGAGTCTCCTTCTCCTCGGCCAAGAGCATCTGAACAAAGCCGTTAGAAACTTACCAAAGATACCATCAAGCATCCTACCTCCAATTTGCCTTCCTTAACGGACCAGTAAAGGTCATGGCAGACGTGCCAGTAACTAGCGAACGATGCTTATCGGAAATTTTAGACATACGAAAGCTCACCTGACGATCTTCATAGCGTACGTGACAGAGCAGCACAGGAGTCCACATGCTAGCAGACCATTTGGATATGTCGCTGAGACATGACCCAATATAGATAGACAAGATGCCCTATATTACTTTCGATAGTGTAAAGTGGTCCAAGTAGAACGAGAAGAAGCACGCATGTTTGAAGGGTATTCGCGAGCTTACGGTCCTTTTGTTTCGGTGCTATGTACCTAAAAGAGAAACCGTACAGATGAAAGTGACATGGCATACGGGGGTGCTAGAGTGTATAGCAGACCACATGCCCATTAAGCTGAATCCTAACGGAATGACATGTCTGACACCTATAGCTGTGAGCAACTACTGCTAATACACATAAGAATACGTACTACTACACATTGATATATAATGGACTACATAAGAAGGTATATAAGGGTACATAAAAATATAAATTAAACATATTAATATATACGGCAAGATACCACCAACTGCTACCACTCCTTTATATTACCTCTCTATAATATAACTCAGAGCTGGACAACATAGCACTAATGCTAGAGTATATAGTAGTGGAAGATGATGACGGAGGTTGTTTATGGAAAGATACTCCCAAGGTCGTAATAGTATACCGTACTTTATAAGATTCTCCAATACAAGACGGAGATTAAGTGCCTAGAGAAGGCTCTACAATCCTAGCCATTATGCAAGGCACTTACCACTAATAACAAGCACATAAGGTTAACAATACCGCGGTAGTTGGTGTTCTTGGCGCTCATACCGAGAAGGGGTGGCTACACCAACAATTGTCGCTTCAATGAGGCGAGAGCGGTATAAACTTACGCAGCATTTCCTATTGACAACACGCCCTAACGGATGGGATCGTCTGAGCCTACGAAGCTCCTTCTCTCGCTTAGCGGCCTCGTCAGCATCAGCGGTGGTAGAGGCGGCCTCTTTAGGCTTCTCCTCCTTAGTCTGTGACGCCTAAACAGTGTAACTTCACCAAGCCGCTGGGATGCTGCCAACCTACCTGTGTTGGTATCTTTTCAGCATCGCTTTGATAAATGCTGCTGACTTGGTTGAATGTACCGGCCTTTTCGACCTCTATCCGCTTTAGTTTCTTCTTGGAATCCTCACCAAGCTCTACGGGTTTAGAACCTGAGCTTAGATACGCCCTCACCAGCACGACGCCCCTACCTTCTTTATTAGACATGCCTTTGAGAGTATCCGCAGCTGTAGAGAAAAAACTACTCATACGAAATAAAGCTGACACCTCTAGCTATTGAATACTGCTCATCACTTTAAGTACATCCCTACACTAGCGTGGCTAAGCTACTTGGAAGAGAGCAGAGAATGCGCTGGGGCGCGCGGTCACCGATATCGATTATACGGGCGCGCGCTTTTTCAAATATGCGATCGGCGCAGGATCGTCGGCGTTGACGGAAAGACTGCTTTTGAAGTGGCGTTTGTACATTGTACTTTTCAGCTATTACTACTTTGAAATCTGTCTGCACTACGACTCTTCCATATGGCCGTATTGTACACTACTCTTACAATTACACTGTAAGGCCCTAATAGGCACTTGTAGAGCTCATCTTTGCTTCGGGAAATTGCCCTACGACCGTCGGTTCCCTTTTCAGGTCTTTGTCATCAACCTGGGCTATAGTGGCCCCGCAGCCTGCACTGACTACTAAGGTCATACCGCAGAGTAAGCTGACGAACTCACTGAAGATTATTTTTACGGGTTTTCCATCAGATGTGACCACTTCCCTCATCCAAGCCCTTGAGAACGCTGAGAGCAATCTCAACGACATCGAGAACGATAAAAGGTGGTCTAGCTGCCAGGCGAACCAGAAGGATTGGGACTGTCAAAAAGTTCGGTAAGAACTCATCCCCATAGACGTCGCAGCAAGGGCATCTCGTTCAGATGGGACGCTCTGAAGGTCCTCGAAAAGGACCAAGTAGAAGTGGCCATTCTCATTCAAAAAGCCTTTGATATCAACCTAGCCGTTACCAAGGGCATCAACGGCCGTCAGAAGGACATTGATGAGCTCAAGGACGCTTTAAGTACGTCGGCACCCTTCTAATGGTCGCAGGGGCCATGTCGCGTTTCATCGTTCAGATGGCCCCGACGGTCTCGTACAGAGAGCCAAGACCATTGCCGATGGTATCCTCCACACTAAGGTGAGTTCCTCAAGAGCTCCTCTTGCCTACGTTATCGCTTTGCTATCAGTCTACCATACACGACCAGGCCGAGGCTATTAGCACCCAAGTCAAGAACTTAGCTGATCAGTTGAAGGTGGAGGTTACAATGATTCAAGAGGTGGGACGATGAGGGCAACAGTGAAAGAGTAACTCTTTACCTTTCAGCACGTCGAGACCAAGCTCCATAATCTCAACGCAGCTAGTGCGAAGCTCATGAACGATCAGATGGGCCTCGAGGTGAGCCCTCCCTCTAGGGTGTCCCTGTTACTGTTTGTGTGCAGATGAAAGCCCTGCAAACTAGCGCTGAAACTGTGAACGCTGAGGAGGCCAGTATTGCCCAACAGGCAACTCAGAATGCTAACCAGACCAACGCTGAGATCGAGCAGACTCGTGGAGAGGTCTCTGAGTTCTCCGCCAGTGTGAGGGACGAGTTCGACCAACTTGCACAGAGCCTCGATGAGGAGGAAGATACGATCAAAGCTGAGGACCAAGAGAGCAAACAGAAAGACCGCGAAATGAAGAGCGCTTGGAAGGCCGAGCTTCAGACCAGCGTCAACGAGGGCTTCAAGAAGGCCCAACATTCCTTGGATGGCGCGCAGAAGCAGCTTGATGAGAAACTGTCCTCCATGACCAAGGAGCTTGAACATCATAGAGAGCAAAGTGTGGCCGCCACTGAGAACGAACAGAAGGCGACTAATGAGGAGCTGAAAAACGACCTTAAGAGCATCAACTCGAAGATTGAGAGGCTTGCTGAACAAAGCATGGGCGATGTCAGTGCCTTGGAGAAGAAGAATAACGCTACTCTTGAGAGCATCAAGAGCACTCAAGAGAGGACACTAAAGGATGTACAGCGGACTACTGATGACAATGCCGCTGGTGTCAACGCCCTCGATGAGGAGGCCCGAGTGGTCAGAGCTGAGTCTGAGGCCGAGCTAGATGAGGCTAGAAATAGCAACACCCAGGGCTTCAGGGAGCTACAAAACAGCGCCGCCAGCGCACAACGAGCTTTGACTAAAGATGCTAGTGCCCAGTTTGAGAAGGCCAACCAGGAGATCGCTGCCCAGGGAGCCGAAGCTAAGCAGAAGGGAATGCAGGACTCGAAAGAGCTTGAATCTGAGATCAATAGTCTGAAGGTCTATACAGCTAAGGGAGGCAAGAAGAACGCTGAGGGCCTTGGTGATGCCATCAGCGAAGTTGATCACATGAAGAAGCTTCTCACTGGAATGATCAAGTCCGGTGGTGATTCTAACGACCAGCGGAGGCAGATGGTCGAGGCTATGTTCGACGGTGAGCTGAAGGACACTGAAGAGACCAGCAGGGAGATGTCCAGAAGCGCTGCGGCTCGAGATCATGCACTCAGCCGTTCTCTCTCGAAGGAGATGGGCACTGCTAATAAGGAGCTCCATGATGAGATGCGGAGGACAAGAGACGAGCAAGAAGGCGCAGTGTAAATCAATACCGCCATGCGTTTTAGCGAGGTTATTTATTTTCAGCGGAAAGCTCCAACAGCGTCAGATCACAAACAGCCAGAAGTCTCAAGGAGACATGAGAAGGCTTGGCTTCGCTGTAGAGGAAATTGAAGGAGGAGTTGAGGAACAGAAAGATGCTGGTGATGTAAGTGAACGCTATGAACAACAACGCTTGATACAGTTATTGATACGAATCACCTCTTAGCAACTGGCCCAGTGGATCAATAAGGTCGAGGCATCCGCGGAGGACTCAATGAAGCAGCTTGGCACCCAGATCGACTCATCCAAGGCCTTGGAGAAGAGCGAGATTGGTGAGCCCTTGGAGACTACGCTTGACATAACTGGCAGAATCTTATTTGGATCAGATAACGTTCGTGATAAGATGGCAGCTGATTATGCATCCTTAACTGATGGAGAGAAGGCAGCCATTGACAGCAGAAAACAGAAGATCCTATCCGCCTTCACCGGGGACCTGTCGGACGCCCAGGCGAAGACGCATGTGAGTTCTCACGCTTGAAGGTTCGGAGTGAATATCTTCGGCCTGATTACAGGACACCATGAACCGACTCCAAAGCGACGCCGATAGGCAGAAGCAGCTCCTCGCCAACGACCGTCTTGATGTCGACAAGCTCCTCAAGGAGACCCAAGAGTTGTCGGCTACAGTAAGGAAAGAGCGCTTTGTATGGATTCATCGTCGAATTCGCTTCTTAGGGCAACGCGGAGTTCGAGCAGTTGGAGGCAGCTCTTAGCCAGAAGACAGATGATGCCAACATCGAGCGTCAACAGAAGCTCGCTGGTGTGAAGGATAATGTCAACAAGGAGCTCAACGAGCTTGAAGGAAGGCTCTCTGGGGTCATCAAGCAGGAATCATCAGCGATTGAAAAGAGGGGAGAGGAGCAGTTCTCTCAGCAGAAGACTACCCTTGATAAGCTAGCCAACGAGCTCCACCAGCAAAGCGCCGAAAGCGAAAAGGTTCAGAATCTCGCCAAGAAGGAAGCTGAGACTTTCACGGCCGACTCTAACCGTTTCAAGGAGCGCATGGACACAGCTAAGTCGACCTTGACCGACGAAAGCAAGAAGCAATTCGAGGAGTTGAGGAAGCTGAAGAACGGCGTTGAGACGTGGTATAATAAAGCAGGGGAGGACCTGAGCAAGAGCCAGCAAGTCTTACACAAAGGCATGACAGAAATACCTAAGGCTACCGCAAAGAAGCAGAACCAGATGAAGGAGGAGATGAACAGGGTAGAGAGGAGTACCCAAGGCACAGTGACCCAGTTCGCTGGAAACCTAAACGAGTTGAGAAGCTCCATGAACAAGCGACGAGATGAGCACAACGCTAGGCGCCTGAAGGCGGTCTCTGGAATCCATGAGGGTATGGTCATGAGCGAGACCGGATTGCTGGAGAACCTTGTTGCATCTCAACTCACGTCAGCCGATGGGACAAAGCGAATGAGCGCGGTAAGATACGGTTGCTTTCACGGCTGTGAGAGCCGAGTTGGTGAGAGTTCGCCGTCTTCTTCTGTGTAGATGCTTGCCGCTTTGGCGAATAGCGTCGGTGCGATCAAGTCTGAGGGCGGATCTGAACTGCACAATATTATGAATGAGGTCCTCCAGCTGGGCACCAACACCGGCGGTCTCTACCGTAACCTTCAAACTGGCCTCTCCAAGGGAATGGCTGACCTCGACCATGAGAGAATGGTGGATGCAATGCAGAGCGAAGATGCCATTCGAGGTAGATAGGATAAGTTGTGTTAGAGAATCACAGCATACTTCAGGCTATGCCCTGATGGACGGCCGCAGACTCAGTGGAATCGGTAACCAAATTTCTTCAATGCTCTCCGACTTCCACAAGGATTCCTCCGCGGCCAACTTAGCTCTTGCCGGCGATAAGAAGGTAGATATCATCTAGCTTCAATTATGTATATAGCATAATGGCTTTAGGACGTTTACTCTTTGAGCAATCTTGTGCAAGGCATGGGCGCCGACAGTAAGCTAAAGCTCAATGACGCGCTCCACAGAATTGAGTAGTCTCTCTTCGATCTCGGATGTCTCAAGGAGTTTACCGCTAGGTCCGGCGAGACTACGATGCTCCAAGAGATCAACAATAACGTTGGCGTCGACTTGAAGAAGATCACTGCTGTCAAGGACCTTGTGCAGGCCTTGTTGCGCCCCATCGAGTCCTTCCGAGCCCGCGCCCGGCTAGGCTTCGACGAGGTGAGAATTCCGCGCCACAGTGCGGCGAAGCCTCGTCCGTTCATAGATCCACTCTAAGATCGAAAGTATCAGCGCATCCCTCAACGGACAGCTCCGAAGGGTGGGTTCGCAGTTGTCGGTTTACTTGTTTGCTAAACAACCCATCTAGGCCGACGTGAAGATGGTACTTATGTCCCACCAAGCGAAGCAGGCCCTCGAGAAGGCCCAGCGCAAGCAGGAAGTCCTTGAGAAGACGATGGAGGACACTGGTAAGGATGTGGCTTTGGAATGGGAATTGTGGTTTATGTTGTTGGTTCAGGCAAGAAACTGAAGAGAGAGTTGCACAACATCCAGGAGGAGCACACCGAGATGCGGAAGCGACAGGAGGATGAGTTCTACGAGTTGAAGAATGAAGTGGTCGAGAAGACACACGAGATGCTTGATAAGCAGAGAAACATGACCGCTGAGATTAGTGAAATGCAGAAGAAAGAGGATAGCTTCATGGAGGCCAAGCTGAGGGTAAAATCTCGCCCCACTGTTCTGTCTCCGGTGATGACCATGTGACATTTTCAGGAAGTCACCAATATTATGCGTAACGGCAAGCCTGCGAATCACACCCTCAAGGGTCTTGGCGTCAGCATTAAGGACGTCGCCGGTAAGAGAAAATATCAACATTGGAAATCACAAACGCTTTCTGGTTCAGAATCACCAGATGCGGCTGATAGCGGCTGGTGGGCGAGCTTCCTATCTCGTGGCAGTCCGATTAAGCATAACGATAAAGCACACCTTGTCAATGCGAGGAAGCATGACTTCAGTGTGTGAACCAGCCTCATCACTATGTGATCATGTTGTTAATCTATTATTATGCCAATGTTGTATTTTATATGTCAATCAATAAACCCATTACATAACTAAACACCACCACAGCAAACAGAAACAACTTTACACAACCATGTGTCGACGTTTGCAACCCGCGTACGGGTAACTTCTCCCCCATAGGGATCACAGCCAAGCACCTCAACGTCCTCTGGGCTGCCCACGGCCACAACGCCAGTAGAACCGTCAACGTCTAGGAAGTGTTTGATGGATTCTACGAGCTTTTCACTTCTAGTCAACCGAAGCCCGAAAGGCGGGTTGGTTATCAGAGCTACTGGAGAGCCACTGTAAAGCTGCGAGAGCTTTACCCAATCAAACGCTTGCAAAGGGACGCTGCTGATATCGCAAAGTCTAATTAGTGGATCCAAGTTGGAAGCGGCAACTTGTATCATTCGTGGGTCCTTGTCAAATCCAGCGATGAACTCGTGATGATGTGGCGAGATTTTAGAGTCTTCCTGTTCTATTGTGTGCCGCCATTCCTCCTCGTCAAAGCCAGTTCCCACAGTGCAGCTTGAGAACGCCTCTGATGCCTGCCGAAGGTGACGCTGCTCGAAGTGGCGATAGTAAGAGTTGAAGTACTGTGCTGGCACGTTGCAGCGTCGCATCAGATATTCCAGAATAATGGTGCCGCTGCCACAGAAGGGATCGATCACCGGAACTTGGCCAGCAGCTTCGTCGGGGACCATCGATACCATGGCGGCAGCTAATGTCTCGTTCATTGGAGCTACGCCTTGCTTCTTGCGCAGCCCTCTGATGTGGAGACTGGTGTGACCATCACCGGCGTAAACCCGGAAGGTATGGTCCTTCTCGGCGACCAACAGCAAGCGGACCTGGTAGTCGTCCCACGCGAATGTAGCGCCATACCGATCAGCTAGGAAGGTCTTCCAGCGTGCCAGCAGAGCTTCACTCAAGTCATCAACTCTGGCAGGATTTCGAATGAAGGCGGCGACCGTGTTCCTTGCCAGCGCCTTGGGATAGTCTACTTGTGTCAGAAACGAAAACAACCTGTCTTCGCTCATAGATGTATGATTGACATCAAGGTTGCCGATCTCGCGCCACAGGTGTGTGACGAATCGCGAAGTGTAATGAAGTCGATAGACGTCGGTCGGCAGGAGAGGCCCGGAGACAGAAACAGCGCAGGGGAAAGGCCTCTCTGTGATAACCGACCTGGACTGCCCTAGAATCATACGGACCTCCCTCTCGAGGATGGATTCAAGACCAGAAATGCACCGCAACAATAAACGCATACCGTAAACTGCAGACACCCGATTAACAAAATGAACACAACAAAGGTAGAAGTGATGAACATCACCTGTTGTAAATATAGTATCACCGAACCGCCGATGAAGTGGCTGGACAACAAGAGCAAAGCACAAATGGAAGCAAGCAATGTCGTCACTTCTGAGTGTAACAATGGGGCTCAGCGAGACTATGAGGAGTGGCTTGGAAAACATCGTTTTCGAGATCCTGGGGAGGGATTTCTCGCGCGCCACGAAACTAAGGACATCATCTACCTGGCTTTGTATCCGATCCACTCTAGTCTCGGTTTCCTTCGAGAGTTTGCCATGGTACGTGTGATGGAAGAAGTTGAGCGAGAAAACGCAAAGTAGACCTGATGGCACCGAACTGTAGCCATGGAAAAGGGTCATCTTACCGCAGCAGTGGACAAGTCCAGTGACGATGAAGTTGAATCGATAACCCCAATGGTCAACCAGTAGGCCACCGATAGCTGCTGAACCCGACCATGAGAACATACGAACCTAGAGGAGCATACGACAGATTGAAAAGACGATTTGAAATGGAAAATAGGAAACTGGCAACTATTCAATTGATGGTTAAATTGTTGATTTTTGATCGAAACGAGATGGTATGGGAGTGTTACTAAAAAGTATTGTATTTCGAGCTTTAGATATGTTCTTAAACGTTCAAGAATGTACGATGCGACTGCCTCCTTACCATATCAACTGCATTAACTTTTCCCCTGTCCTTTCTCGGCGTGTGGTCCATAAGCATTGCTCGAAATACTGGGCGAGAACAATTCATAAATGCCATTCGGATAACGTACAATACAAGAAGAATTTGTATAGGTCTCACCACCACCTGAAGACACTCTACGCCCCAGTGCATTCGATGCCGTTCGCTTACCATAGCCCATAGCAGCGAAACTGCAATGAGTCGAATGGTCACAACCACTTTCACGGTGCCGAAGCGCGTGGCAAGCTCATTGGTAACGGTGTAGGTCATAAACGCTACTGTTCTGAAAAGGGCGAAATCCCATACGTTGTAATGAGGAGGCGGCTTCCTACAGTGTCGTCACCACATTGAGGATGGCCAGCGTCCGAGGATCGACACCGTAGTCGTTCTTGAACCAAAGCTGGAAGTACTGGACAGACATGCCGGAGCCCAGCGCTGTAATGACGTCCTGGCCGAGAATGGCACAGACGATGCAAATCGAATTGGTGTAGGAGCGGATCATCTGCAAACAAGCCGCATGGCTGTGACGTGACGCGACGTTGGCGAACCTTCTTCTTGTGCGTGAAGGGTATTGTGATCTCCACCAGCTCATTCGGGTTGTCCTCGCAAACAGCTTTGGTCGCCACGGCAGCGGTGCCCTTATTCCCCTCATCACGGAAGAACATATCCGCCACCATGCCAAATATCGCACACGATGAGCCGAAAAGGAGAACCTAAGAGAACACCTACACGTCCCATCAGCTGCATACTCTCTGGCACTTCTGAGTGTCTTGGATTTTCGAGAATGTTAACGTAAGCACAATTTTCTATAACCGAGCTCTCACCTTTTTCAGGCATGGCAGTGTCCATGTGTTTCCCGCGACCGACAGAATTATAGCGTTCAAAATTGGACCGCTGGCAGTCGCCAACTGGGCAAGCGTCCACCTGAGGAGACCTTAGATAGCAGCCAAGACGATAGCAGCACCAACCTCAGGGACTCGAGAGGCGCTCGGTTGCCAGTCGACATACCATCAGCGATAAGAGTGCTCAACGTGGTTTCAGAGAAGGCCGTGAAGGTGCCCCAAAGAACGTATGATGGATAGGCGATCCACAGCTTATCAGTGAGAAACAACGCAAAGTTCATACCGATATTGAAGATACCCAGGAAGCCTAAGGCCCGCATCAAAGCTGGCTTAGAGATGTTGTCGGCCACTATACCGGCGATTGGGGCACACGCCAAACAAGTAAGACCCTGCACGGAGGAGAACACACCGACCATAGTGTTAGAGCCTCCCGTGATCGTATAGAGGTAACCCAGCATAGGGATGCCCGTCCAGATGGATTGACTGAACTTGATGAGGAACGTGACCAGAAAGCCAAGCTTGACATTGTAGGATGCGCCGAGGAAGCTCCGCCAAAGGAACACTATCGGCTTGGTCTCCTTCTTCGCTCTGCCGCTCCTGCTCCTCGATAGATGATTAGCCCGGTTGGTGGTGGGCAGGAGGCTCTCTCTGAGGTTGCGACGATCAGGCATCTCGAATGGCAGGCAAACTGCAACGGTGAAAATGAGATCCAGAAATCAACAGAGATACGGTAAAAAGGGAATCATGAGTCGGTAAAGCTGAGCCTGTCGGTAACTCTAAAACACAAACTTTCATCATCTTCACCAAGGCATTCACAACCGACCAACCCTTGCGCCACAGCAGCGTCGACTTTGCCTCGAATCGGCCCAGCGCTCTGAGATCGACCGTCTGAAAGCCGGAAGCCGATCGCTTACGGAATCGTCCAGCCTTCGTTCCCGCCAAGTCCAATCTCTCATAACATCTGTAGTGCCGAAACGGTGAAACAGACGAGTTTCAACAAGGCGTACGACAACACCATCAACACGCAATAGGAAGGAGGCCAATACGTACCTATGAAGAAGAGCAGGCTGAAAATGGCTAAGTGAACAACGTCTACCAGAATGTCGGCATCACCCGTACTCTAATAATATATTTACACCATCCATTGTCGGCTAGCTCATCCTCCCACAGGCATACCTAACAACACAATCGCACTGTGGAATGTACCTTAGTAACTGCTGCTGCTGATGCTGCTGTTATAACAGTGTAGAATCTCTGGCGTGCAACAGCGCAACTAATGTTGAGATCTCCATAAATCACCTTCTACCCCGATTCTATCGTACAGTTCATAGTAACTCCATTTCACACATCCACAACTCCGCTCCATCGCCAGCAGTAGGATGGCCCCCCCAGTTCAACCTACCTGGGAGAACCATCGGATAGGTTGGCTCCTGTCCGTTAGCTCTTCAAACGGCAGACATCCAGATGGATCGCTAATTTCATGGACCTTCCACGGCCCCTCCAGTGTTCCAGCGTAGGCTGTAGTATAGGTCCAATCTGCCTTGGGCAGCTGCGGGTTATTATTGTTGTTAGTAGGGCTCATCGCAACAACAACATGCACATCGGGGTTGCTAGTGTCAGGATGCCAGTTCTGTGCTGCTGCCACGCGGACTTGACAGGGACTAAAACAAAGTACCATCAGATGCCCTCCCATCTCTGCCATTTACGTGGACGAGTATGAAGGGAAAGCGAGGCCGCGGCGAAGTCAAATATACTACTCGAAATTATACCCGAAATCAAACGTAGAAAACGGCTTGCATCTGCCAAAGTAACTCAGCCGTTGTGTAACCTATCCTAGCTAATTATAATATTAGCCCACTGCTCGTATTGGTACGGAGAGCGGTTCTACTACTACACTACCATGTCCTGCTGCTGCTGTCGGCCAGGTCCTTCCATACACCCGCTGGTACTCTAGCCAGCAGTCCATCCTCCGCTGCCGGTATCCCCTCATGCCATTCAACCACACCTGCTAGAGCCTCGTATACATCAAACGATATGGAGACTCCGGCCAAGGGGTGAGAGATCATCAAATGGGCACCTGAGAAAGGCTCAAGCACTACCGAAGCCTCTGACCGCTCTAAGAAGACGACTCTGCTATGATATACATCGACCCCTCAAGGCTATAGCTTCCACAACTACGTCCTACGAAACTACACTGCACTTATCAGTGTTGGGATGAAAGCATGCGGCCGCCTACGTACGTCAGTACAGGAAAGTTTCCAGGGAGTTCCAACCGACTTTTCTGTTACTTAGCAATGGAAAGCATATCAGATGTACGCCTGCACTCCCACAAACGTATGTCACGGGGCCGTGGGAAAGCACTCACGCCGAACAGGAATGATGGAATATTCTACACTCCGAAGAAGAGCAGGACTGGAGCGCCACTGTGTGAAGTGAGATGGTGCCGCCCCATAGAAGAGGCCTCACAATGAACTCAAATCAACACAACCTGTCCGGTTCTCACTAACCGCTCGGCCGCCGAAGATCACAAATTCCGCAGCTCCTACCGGCCCATTATCACTACCAGAAAATATCATATCCGGGATCCATCTCCTATGTGACGGCAGCCTCCTTTCGATCCCATCTCGCTCCTTTGCATCAGCTATAGCAGCCGCAGGATCGGAGGAGTCAAAGCTCCACCCTTCCGCCGAGAACTTGGACATTCAGATAGGGACTCTAGGGACTCCTCAGTAGGGACACTTCAACACAACACGCAGGTGCTTCCACAACTCACACTTTCATACTAGCATAACCAATTAGTAGGAACACCCTCAGGTATACCACCACCATGCTCCTCCACTAATCCATTTCCTATCCCCGACCACTAGCCTCTCCGGCCTGGAGCTTCGCAATCATCGACGGGGCTCTCTGATGGAAGTGGAAGTACTGCACCCCTCCTATTTGCCGATGCTTCGACTTATCTCGACTCATTATGTACCTTCCCAATACAACAATACGTCAGTTCGGCAGGAGGGGAAACCGTTACATTCCCCATGCTATGTAGAGTGCTCCACATATTATCAAACCAGCCCCGAGCATTCTGTTGCGGCCACCTTGCCAGTTAGCCGTAGACAATACCAACGACCTGATAAGATATCACCAACAGGAAGAACCAGACCGAATCCTGATTCGCAGAACAGGTCACTTCATCATAACTGAGATCTAACCGGCGACTCTTCACCAAATGAAAATAAATTGTTGTCGGAATTACTGTCAACAAGTTGAACGCTTCTATTCAGCTCTATAATCTAGGAAATAGAAAGCCCGACATTCCCCAACAAACCACACAATGTTCGCCCACTCACTTAGAGCCTCCAAAGGAAAGAGCATCCCACGTGCTCTCTATATACACTGTCACCTCATCCCCAGGCTCCAAGGTTTCATCAATAACACCCCAAAGCTTCTGGAAGTTCGGGACCAGCGGTGTCACTAACAAGCCAAGCACCCAGGTTCAAATCCCGGCCCCTCCATATATTATACCCATCCAGTTCTTGAAGTGCGAGTTCTCCAGTCCCCAGCCAGCCGGATTCTTCTTTGCGGTGTGATTTGCCAACGACGAGCAAGGCGGATCGAAGTTACAGGTGGGTGGCTCTAAGAAAGGTCACCCCCATCGGTAAAGCGTCTCAATCATTTTTCAGAATATCTTTCCTTTCTCGGATTCCACAAAATCTAAGGACTCAGCTAGGGATGACGAGCGGGAATAATTCCCTTCAGAAAGTTTTTGCTATATCATCAACACCACTAAGAGACAAGAACGAGCCCCCTAGTACTACCAGCCGTGAAATTGCAGTCAGCGATCTGGACCGTGTTGCCGTTCAAGTCCGTTATGCTCGTACCTGCCAAGAGACACGTTGATTGCATTTTTGGGGCGTACATTGCTTTTTCTATTGGTAATATTAACATAAAGGCGTACATTGCTTTTTCTATTAAGACCCCCTCCCCAGTACTACGTGCAACCTTAGTCGGTATAGGAACCGTAGTGACGTTAGCCGGCACGCACACTTGTGGCGGGAATTCATCCAGCAACCAGAAGGAATGCGTTCTGAACAGAACTGCCGCCGTTTGAAGCTCATGCTATTATTACTTGTAGAACGACGAGCCCTGCACCAGATCTGCCAGCTCCGGATTGTTTGTCACTATGGAAGGCTTGGAGCTAATCCGACCGCTCGACTGCTTTACCACTAACAATCGCAGTTACGGATTTCCCATCCCGAAGCACTACCAAGCTCGGTGGCATTTCCCTCCGAGTTCTTCACAGAAAAGTAGTACTTGTCATTGAACACCGAACGCGCGATAAGGCCGCACGGATAGAGGCTAACGGGAAGCCCATATTTAATGGCGGTAAACCAACGCCTACACTCTGGAGTCGACATCACCGAACTTGGCCGGCTCATCATCAGCGGTGATCCAATCACTACATGCATCTAGATCGTCCTTCAACATACTAGTGCCGGATTTAAGCTGGTCTCTATCCAGTGAGGTAATGTACCTTATATTTAAAAATATAACAATAAATGGACCAACGGGGCTATGATAGCCCGGCTATCACACCGACGGTGTGATACCGTACCATTGCCATAGATAGCTATTCTATATCTACTATTACTACATTACAGTATTATCTACTCCAGTGAAGCAGCAGCACCACCAGTTGGGTTGGGGCGGCTGCTTCCGCATGACATATTTTGGCCCTTCCAAGCTAGAGCAGCAGCAGTAGGAATTTTTAAAGTATTAAACACTTTTTTCCACCTATGCGAATGCAGCCCCCTCCTTGCCCCAATAGCCTACTCCCTATGGTTCTGGTAGACCTTCTCCAGCCTGTAGTAGACATATACAGGTTTCTTCATTTCCTTCTGTATTAATGTTCGCATAGTAACCACACCATTAACATCTCCCGGTATAGAGGTATAGTCCAGCTCTATCTCTCGTACAGCACTAACAGCCAGATCTCAGCCAGCTGCTACGTACAAAGCAGCTTACTTTGCCGATATAAGGAGGGCTAAGCCGTAGAGAACGCAAAAGCCACCAAATACGAATACGCAACAGGCCGCCCTAGCAACTGTCAGGATCGGTACTGTGCCAGGCAGGGTCTGCTGTAGGACCTGAGACGGAGTGCCAAATACGGGAAGGAGTGTCATTGAGTATCATCGAACATGTGCCTTAAAAACTACCTACGACTATAGGGATACGTCGCTTCAAGACGTAAATTAGCAAATTTGAGGCCTGCTAGTATGTAAAGTACCACGTGGTAAGGAGGGAGCACATAAGCCATATAGCTGATCGGAATACATATGAACATATCATTTGCAGTCAGCTACAAGTAAAGACTACACCACACTTCGAAATGTACGAAAATAGCACCGGAAAAAATTTGGCAAATTTTTGGGTAGCAGAAACTTTACTATTTGGTGGAATAGTTAAACATTGGAT
Source organism: Perkinsus chesapeaki (assembly GCA_013115145.1). Classification (NCBI taxonomy): domain Eukaryota; phylum Perkinsozoa; order Perkinsida; family Perkinsidae; genus Perkinsus; species Perkinsus chesapeaki. The sequence continues at coordinate 58,418 of JAAPAO010000053.1, forward strand.
GGGAAAGGTTTACTAATTATCTCATAGTGGACTTGTTCCGAAGATGAACGTACGTCGTGCTTCGCCTTCTTCCAACAAGACTGTCGGATGCTTTTCGCCTCACTGTACACTTTGTCCTCCTCAGGGTCCACCGCAGGTATATCATTTGACGGCAGTTCGGGGTCCTCAGACGATTGCGAGACACCCCAGAGATTGGCCTTCGGCAGCATATGCCTCCGGCCACGGCTCGAGGAAGAAGAAGCTTCATGGTGCCCAACTAGGGCTGCGTGAGAAGCCCGTCGATGAGGGCCTTCGGACATGAGATGGAATAATCGATCTAGCTTGGGAGGAGGAGACGTCCTTCATGCCAAAGTGCGCAATTGAAACCGCGCGCGCCACAAAATTATGCAATCCCACTGAAGTTTCCAACACATACGCTGGCCCAGCGTCGCCGGGTGTCGAAGGCTCACAAACATCTTTGCCATGGACCGACACAAGATCTGTCCCCATCACAGTCGTCGATCGAAGACATGGCATGTGAAAGCACTCACATAATGCAACACCGCAGAATATCAGTAGAAACGTTTACGTTGTTGTAGTAATCGACAACAATGAGGACAACAGGCTACAGGCGTTTCTTCTTAATCGACCTATTAGCAGCTCTCCGTTTCGGCCGGGATGCCTCCGCCACGGGGCGTTTGGCAGGCGTTGCCTTTTTGGTGGATTTCTTTGCCGCCTTGGTCGGTGAGGCCGGCTTCGGCTCCTCCGGTGTTTCCTTCTCAACCTGGTCGGTGATAATACAAGAAGCTGACAGCAAGGGCAGCCTACCGCTTCCATCACCTCTGGTGGATCCGCAACTGCCTCCTCCTCTTCGATCACAGGAGCGTTCCTTGCTGGGCTACTATTAGGCCCACCGTTCTTGTACAGTGTAAAGGCGACGTTCTGCCACTTGTCACGCTGAAAGAACACTCGATGTTGCCAGTACGTATCCCTTGTCTTTCCTATTCGAACAATTCTAGCATAGCTCTTAAAACAAGCGGGCTCACACTACGCAGGTGGTGCTACGCTTTGCCACTTACCATTTGATTAGCCTCGGTCACTGACTGGTCACAGGCCGGAGAGGCGAAGACATCCTCAAGAAGACCATGGGTGAGGCAAGAGACCGGCGATTGCTGCCGTTCCCTTTCGATGTCCTCACCGAACACCTCAGCCAGCGACACGGGCTTCACTGGCTCCACTTTACGCGACGGCATAGGGATGGTCTCGATGTCGTCCATTGGCGTGAGAACCCGCTGAAGAGCTTGGAACCGAGGCGCCACGAATCCAGGCGACTGTCGCATCATATCCACTCGGGACAACATCGTCAAACCGGATGGCGGCTGGAGGCTCAGCTGAGCAGTAGAAACCTGAGAAGACAAAAAGGGTTCAAAAAGTCCAGGCTCCTATCCACGGAACCATGTCGCCGAAAGGTTGCGAGATTGGCTCGAACCCTCGAAGATTATCATAATAGCAACTGGGAGCTCGAGAGTGTTTGCCAACTGTAAAGGGCATTTAAACACCTCGTGAAAGTTTTGAACTATTCATTTCTCCTGACAATTTTCTGACCACGACTTGATTATTCTTTTCGGAAGAATCTTTCGTACGCCTAGTATCGATGATATCTCCACTGAGGATATCATCGATTCGCTGAAGATTCTCCAGCATTGCCACGCCGCACGAGATCCGCATGTTAAGTACGTTTCGAGATGTAGGCACTGAAGTCGTTAATACATCAGTTACTATATGCGAGAAATACAACTCCTTCGGAAGTATGCTACACACGCTCAGGCACATTTAGGCGACTCACCTGTTTAATGATCTGCCCGCTAAAAACATCCCAAACCCTGACACCATCGGCGCCCACGCTCACCACACGGCTGCCGTCTATACCTGAAGAGACTCTCCGAAATTTTCACTTTTCTGTTCTTCGCTTACTGCATCCTAATCCGAGAATGCTGGATTCGTGGGATCCTGTGAGAACGTGGATCTCTCTGGTTTGGACATCGATAACCTAAAAACCGATTAACACCATAACCTCATTGGAAGTAACGACAAGCTCCGATAAGAGCTCGCAATTCGCAGATGCGTCTGCACGGTGTTGCCAAAAAGTTGGAAGTGCCCTTTTACAGAAGCGACACGCAGTAGGCTATGAACCTAGCCAATCCCCAAGGTCCACTTGATATTCGAGCTCGGTGCTTTAGTCTTGTACGGTGGGTGCTCCAAGGCAAAATTCTGTATGTTGTCGAGTAACACTGTTAACCTTGGAGACGTTTCGCGGAGCTTTTTCACAATTATCTCAGACGAACTCTTGCTAGCCTCTCTTCAAGTGCTATCTCAATATGCGCCTTATATCAACAACATACTCCTTTATTGACTTGCGGATGCACCCTATGACCTATCACCGAGTCTTCCCGTACGTGAGAAATTTCAACTATGACGAGTTTCGCGTCTCGATAAGGGAACGAAAGCAACAGCAATCTACAACGAATGCACGAAGGCAGTTGACCGCAGCACAGAACAGTAATATTTCGCACGCTGAGATTCGACCGGCCCCTTACATGAACTCTGCCGTCATCACCACCAGCATAGAGCGGCCCTCTGGGGCTCACAGCTATATGTTTGATAAGTGTTGGCAGATTAAATGTAGCGACTTGACGACCACTGCCACCGGGGGTGAACTCCCACACCTTCACGTTGCCATCTGCCGAACCGGACGCTATCAGAATCCTAACACAAATGAGTTCAGTGACCTAAATCTGGTTAAAACCCTGGTAGGAAATATCCAAGATAAAGAATCAGGCAATGCGGCGCGAGGTAGTCTAATATTTCCGCCCACTCACTTAGCGGGCTCCGTGTAAGAATTCCTCCCTGTAGCTTCCTGTAGTATCTCTAGTGCGTATACTGGTAAAGTGTGCCCACGAAATACGCGAGCAGGGCTAGGCGCGCCGCCTGAAAAGGGAACTAGGGAAGAAGCGTGGTGAGGTACCCACCTCCACTGCCGCTGCCGGAGGTTAGCAGACTTGATAGTGTGAATACCTAACAACGAGCAAGTGACCCGAGTAGTAGTGGGGCGAATTATGTGATTCACTGGCAAATGTAAGATTGAAGATGGAAACAGGACGACCTGCCTACCAGGAGTACTATATCGAGTACAGTGAAGAAGGGATACTGGTGAGTGAAGAAAGTACAGCAGCGATAGAAGTTACGACAAGTTTGCTAATCAAAACTGATCATAGCAACCAAAATGGGATGTCGTACACCAAGTACAAGGCGGCCGCCGAGAAATCATTCCTATGTAGACAGCGCGCACAACGCCTTCAGTCGCACAGTAACCCACCTTGATAGTGGTATCCTGGCTAGCCGTTACAAGATAAGTGCTGTCGGCAGTTAAACGCATTTGAGTAACACTAGAGTAGTGGGCCTTCCACGTCCGAAGAAGACGACCGGTGCTCCTGAGGCAAATGGCTGATAGCCGCGCAACAACAGCAGCAAGGCCGGCCTACACTTGCCACACATATATCGTCCCCGAAACACCGCCACCAATGAGCAATTGAGCCGGTCCAGGCGTGAATAATATACTGCTGAGCTTCTGAGGTGAGCAGAATTCACGATACAGCGAGATAAGAGAAGGTTACCTCGGGCGTGGAGCACTTATAGCACGGATTCGACGAGACCCCTCGAAGGCTGTCATCATCTCCATCCAAGCTGCCGCTGTCTACCATCTTCCAGTAGTGCAAAAGGCCCTTATTGCTTTGGGCTGCACAGATATACCCATCATCAGTGGGAACTACAGCGGCGGATAGAGAATCCTGCAAAAAGACAAATAACCAAGGTACAGGAAGGACCCCAAATCCACAAAGCCGGAAGACTTTCGAAGAGTGTCATGCCTACCTTCATTTGCCTGAGTATGGCCCCGGTATGGACATCAATAACGAATATACCGCTACCACTGCCTGTAGTGGGGACAAGTGCCACATCCAACATACCCATATGACGACTGCTACTAGTGGGAGTTGGCATTGTGGGGACAAAGCTGCGAGCAAAACGGATTGTTGGCAAATGATTCCATGCCTCCTAATGCAGCCCACACTATAAATGCAAGCTTAACCAGAGTATGGTGTAGAGTACAAAAGCAACGAGGCAGCCCCTCGCCCCTCCAACGCGATCTACAACAGATTACTATAATGAATGTAGCACTTTTATTACTGTATTTATTCTACGGAGCAAAACGTATCATACACAGTGGGCAATCTTATATTACGACATTCTGCTTTCGGGAGGTTAACAAAAGCCTTGATAGATATTGCATAGGAAAAGATGTGATAGAAACGTTAGTAGTTCGTACGTGGTAAATTAGTCTCTCAGGAGCTGCGGAATGCTCGGCTGCCCATAACGCTCAACAACACCTACACAAGAAGACCGCCGTACAAAAAAGCATCGAACCTTCTGCACCCACTCGATTCGCCAAAGTGTCCTCCATTTCGAAATCGTCTTCATCATAATCAGGTTCGTCCCAGTGATTGTTAGCCGAGTCCCCAGCCACCAGCATAGCGGGCGGCAATAACGGTATGGAGCTGTCGTATCTAGATAGGAAGGCGAAGCTGGCATAGATACACAGTAGGTCTTGATGCAGCATCATCCTTCTAGTAGGAGCTTTCTCGTATCTTCATTTATTCGTCGGCCCACCGAATTTAACGCTACACCCTCCACACACGTCGGTGACGGGAACCAGTGAAAAATCTCGAAATTCTGCTCAAGCAGAAACCCATAACTTGTGCAAAGAGTTGAAGGGGAAAGTGCTAAGTGTCCCAAAAGTCAATATCGTCTTACAGTTCATCCTCATCAATAGATGCCAGCCTTTGCCTTTTCGGAGATGGTTCCTCCAGCGATGAGCCTCGTCGGCTTCGAGGAACATCCGGCACATGCCTGGGATGGAAGGCTGGCGAAGGCCTGATAGAAACGTACGTGGGACACTGGACACAAAGAGGTGTTTCTGCTGGACTCACGTGGCGAATTATTTTACTAGGAAAGATCACAACGATTTTCCGCCTACCGTTGGCGCCCATACTTTCTACTTACATAACAGTGGCTCCCTTAGAAGGCTCATGGCTTTCCTTTGCAGATGTAGGCTCCTGTAGAAAGCATTCCAAACACCATAGGGCAAACTACCTTACCGTCATGTGTGGGGGAGGATGTAATGTATTGGCAAAACCGGCATTCCTGAGGCCTGGGGTTGCTATCCTTGACCGAGGGTTGTAGGTCAGCTCCTCATCGGTAGCGCTCGATGAATACCCACCTGAACATCATACAGCAACAACTTTGTACAATATAAGATACAGTCGAGTTGTTCGAAGCAACTAAACAAACTGAAAATACTCGGACCATCGAGCCCCTTCCAGATGCTTATTAGTAGACAGTGCCACCACCAACTTTTCACAGCGCTACCTGCATTCCCACCACTTTTAGAACCCTGGGAGCCAACAGATAAGTAGTATAATACAATCCCCTTTCCGTGGCCAAAGAGTATCGCTATCATCATGCAAACAGCAAACAACCAAGTGACGGCGCGAAACCCAAAGAGGCTTCAACAACTACTCCCTCTACCGAACTCACCATGCTCTATCTCTCCCGCCAAACTAATGACGGAGTCATCAGACTTCACTGAGGCATCATCATCATCGATGTCGCTGGGCACAGGATCCTTCCACTCGAACGTCAATAGCTCCTCCGCAACCTTCTCCTTGGGCAGCAGACCCATCGCTCCGTCCGGCGTTATGTCCACCACTCCTGCCCGAGCCAGCTCTTCATCAGGCTGAGGTACTTCCTCCCAGTCCCGATAGTTGTCCGTAATGTAATGCTGCGAGTAGCGTAGATTGTAAGGCTCGAAAGGATAAAACGGTTGAAGCCTCTGGGCTAGATTCACCGAGCCGAGAGCCAACGGCATCTTGCTTCGCCGCTGGGCCATCACTTTCCTTTCGAACTCCTTCCAGTTCAGATTCTGGAAGTTAAACTCGCTACTGGCCCTACAAAAAACCTCCTCGCAATGGAAATGCTGCCAGCGATAGCTTACGGATCTGGACTCGGAGGAGTGCCATCTTCAGGTCGTCCCCGATTCATCGATGAATACTGATGGAGCAAGGCTTCCATGACGAGACGCCCCAAAGGCCTTGCGCATGGCACAGACGCCTAGATGGAGAATACATAATAAGGACAGCGCATCTTTGCTGCTTACGGCGGTGCCTGCTAGTTGCTGAAGGAGAATCGGCGAGACGAAATCCAATAACCTTGGCTGAACCGATAGGGTGTACACCAGTGACTTATGCGACTCCATGTCAAACAGGGAGTTCAGGAACGCTGTATCTGTTGGCGGAAAATCTTCACAGTGCGCAAGATACGCCTGGTCTCGGCTCACTCCCGTCCGATGCCCATTCTTGTAGCTTCCAACAAAGCATGTAGCATATCTAACAGCAACAGGTGGCTACAAAGAGGCTGTCCAAGTGCCTTACACTTTGGATAACCACAACAATAAGAACGCAGGTGTCGAAGGAAAGGGGCTCCTCCTCTTGCTGGACGAACTCCAACCTGACCGAGTGAAAAGATACATTCTTCCTGGCCTTCCATGGCGCATTTGACACAAGCTGGAACCGCTATCGAGAAGCATTATGCAGCCTACATGAACTTCAGTGTCTGTTGGCTGTATGGTTCCGGTAGGAAGGTTGCCCTACAGCAGAAGCTCCCCAAATACTCAGCGCACCTGATGAAATACAATTCCACAAACTACAACGCCAAGCAGCAGCAAAAGCTTACAGCCTCCGTCTGAAGTCATCGCGCATGCCGTTCGGGTCGTCGATGTGTGGCCGTCTGTCCTCGGCTTTAAGGCTCACTGATTTGGTGCCGGTGGATGCAGCCGGAGATGCGCCCTCCTCCTCTTTTGCGGCCTCGCCGTTCTTGGTGGTCTCATCATCCTCTTCAGTGGTTTCACCATAAAGCCTTTTGAGGAGGATGCAAATGAATGACTCGGCGTACTTGATATGAAGAGATGATACGTAGTACCTGCGACAGGCAATCATGTCATTGCCCTTATACAGTTGAAATAGCTATAGTATAGGCCATTGAAGCGGGGTATGCTACTATTGAAACTGCTTCATATATCTGTTCCGGATACGGTAAAGTCAGAAGAGCCAAATGATACAGTTATTTAAACAAGCCAGAATGAACGCGGAAAGGGGCTACAAGACGCGGCGTGTCGGTCGGTAAATTAACCATCGAAGCTCTAAGAGACATCCGCGCCCAGGATCAAACACCTTCCCTATCCGAAGTAGTGAGACATCCGCGCCCAGGATCAAACACCTTCCCTATCCGAAGTAGTTGGCATGCCCGCTATTGCCCTCCATAATACTCACGCTAGATACTGGATATATCGTGTCCGATGTGTTCTCAACACAACGTCTTCAAAATGCCCAAAGACATACGATACCAAACAGTTATCTTGTCCACTTGGTAGCTCTCCAGCTGCTGCATCGCCGTCTGTGATACTCAAGTTGTTATGGAAAAACCTGAATCATATCGATCAGTCGAGCGAGCGCTACTCACTAGCACCGACGACAATCGATGTAACAGGAAACACTTTCCGCCAAAATGACATTCTCACTGCTGGAGGGCCCCATGCAGGGAGGATGCCATGGTGGACTGATACTGCCACCAGCCGAACATGCCTTTCTATACAACTCGACTCATTTTGGGGGGCCATAAACTCGACCGAATTCGGCAAGTGCTTTTCCTGGTCACCCGGATACACCCTAGCAATTGCTGTAAGTGGATTGTGTCCAGCGGCGGAAGAACATTTAAACCAAATTGAATATATTAAAGAATAAATGATTGAAATGATACCGCTTAATATATAATTGAGCCATTTTGAAAGGATTTAATACCATATAGAGCAGCGCTTACCGGAAACATTCGGTCATTAGAGCGTCCAAGCGCTGGGCCATAAGGTCTGTATCCTCCTCCGATCTAGCATTACCGGCCGCTGAAGGAAGCATCACTCAGAGGAGCAACAACGATCGGCTTACATTCTGTAAAGGCGGCATTGCCTTCAGCGTCAGTCTGGGTTTCAAGATCCATTTCACAAAGCCTTTCAAAGATCGCCGTAAGAATCTAAAAAGGGAGATTGTTGTCAAGGAAACTTAAAAACAGAAGAACCGTAGAAATGTGGGGTATGGTGAGGAGAATGCGATAGTATGATAACATAGGCGGCTGTCTACCAGGCATTTTTTGGTGAAGCCGATACATCCGCTGCACTAATAGCACGGAAAGGGTGAGTAAACTAAATCCGATAATACGTATAATAAGAACAAGCTTAATCCTCCTCATGGTCCGTAACTCACCCTCTTGTGCGTCAAGTGTGGGCGTCTAACCTTCTTGCATAGCATAAAGCTAAAACGAGAGTACCTATAACAGACCACATGCCGCGTTATCACACAACTCTGTCTCCTAGTCATCACTTCCTTCAGGAGCCACTCGCGGCGGCCCTCATACAGCGTTTTCGCGTTTGTTAGGCAAGTTAAGTATTAATGATAAATATTCCACAGTATTACGCTCATAACTGCTCTCCCATTTATTTTTCGCTACCCTTTACTGTCTTCTTTACTAGCTGTACTATCTTTCTGGTATCCCCACCACGGAGCCACTTACATTCGCAGTGTATCCAACGGTTTCATTCTGAACGGCATTTTCTTAGCAACCAGTTGCCCCATGTTAATCTCCACCCTAGGCACCGGGGAGCCGGCCACTTCGGCCATACAGTCAGTGATCAGCTCCAAAGCTTCTGTTGTGGGTAAGGGATACTGAAACCACGGAACCGGCTTCAATTTTGTGGCGCGTGACAGACCTACATGCTGGACACACTGGACGTAAGAAAAGTCTTCAGGCTTGTTGTCCGACTTCCACTGTACAAAGAATGATCGACAGTCATGGTCCTCTGAAATAATGTGTAATAGCCGTAGTAATTAGTCATGCTAAAAGCGATAGACATAGACATACATAACGGAACTGAGCATAAGGTGGCCGGCTTCGAGTAGACGCAGGCAAAGTTCGTTGGTGGAGTTTTCACCAGCAATTGGTGCACATTGATCGAAGGTTCGCCTTTGCGTGTCTCACGTTTTGGGCTTCAAAGCCTCCAGCGTCCACGGTGTTGATGCCCAGTGATATTAATAAAGTCGAGCACGAAAAAGAGGAACCCTAGCAGAGTCAAGCGCAAGTGGCCGAAGATGGCTGGAAGCCTTTTAAAATGATGATCGGACAGCGAAACTTTGATGAGCGAACCAACTGATTTCAAAGTGGCAGCGATTAAAGTGCTGGGATTAGAGTAACGGCGGTGCCTTACAGAAATCAACCGCCTCACACTACATTCGTATACCGCCTCTATTACTCACCATTATTTGCCACAAATACTGTATTCACAGCATCCAGAACCTCCCTCAACTCCAGCGGTTCCCCCCTTGGCGCCTCCCCAAGGTGTTTAGTTATCTTCGTAGGATGGTACCGCAAAAGGTTCATCATTATATTTTGGTCATCATCAGTAAGCATCTCGTTAACATCGTACTCCTTCAACATTTGCCTGCACCTCGCCCGGACCTGACCACTCAAGACTCCCCAGCTCCACTAAGCACTGCGAGGCGCCCAGCAAAGAGACTGCACAAAACTGCAGAGCTTGGGCTAAGTCCGCTCAGCTACCGACATACCGCGCCACTTGGCATCGAAATTTCTCCGTCGATCTTGACCTTGGAGGGAGCATTGCGAGGAGGAAGAATTCCAATGAAAGGCAATGCCCTCGAAACTTGTCGAGATCTTCACCCGCCTGGATCCCTAGCTCTCCAGCGCCAGGTAAGATACCAGGACTAGCACTGGATCGCTATAGTTGCAATTTCTATGCCCAGATTAGCGACTTTGACTTTAAAGGGCGGTGATCCCGTAGCGAACGTGTTCCAAAAGGCTACGGTGGAGGAGCCATCATTCATTACTTTGATGCTCACAATTATCAAGTTATGTGTTATACGGGAAACGCACGGCGAAGAGTATTCAAAAATACCGTCAAATATAATAGGAGCTAGAGGCGTTGTAAAAAACAGCAAAACTTAACCGATGGACCGTGTGGCAATCTATGCGACAATTTTCATTTGACCCGAAGCTCCATGAGCCCATCCCCCTGTACTACAGCGGAAAGATCAGGGAAGGATGCCTTCCCAAGCTGCACTCGGACCTTCGCTGTCTTCTTAGCACTTCCTTCTACTGTAGGATCCACCAGTAATATCACCTCGTTCACCAAGGCCGCTATTACCTGCCCAACACCTAGGAGCTTCACACTGTTATTTGACCTACATCAGTAGCATGCTGAATCCCTATTGACGCCCCTGAAGTGAGCAGGTCCATCAGCAGCCGCCTGTTCCGAGCACCAATGGACTCCCTGGAGCACTCCTGGAAATATGACAAGCCCGGCGGCCTACGCTGGTGTGAGCCATGGGAATTCCTTTATAAGGGTACTAAGGACCTCCTTACTTCCCTTTTGTACGGCGGTTTTCACCTTAGTGCTTGAAAGCACCTCGAGGCTAATAGTGGGCGGGTTGCATTTAACGCAGACAGTACCTTCTCCAGATCGAAAGCACTAGCCTTATCTGTAGCCAGAGCTTCAAAGATATCTTGAAGCTCAGATACAGCCAAAGCCGAGGTATCAGAAGATCTTCGACGACGTGCTGCCGCCATTGAAAGCTATTCATGATTCCAGATTTCCCAACTTAACTCGACGCTATCGCGATCTCATATAACGCCGCCGCCTTCGGCAGTAAGCAACTTTTGAACTTCCTGATCATATCTCTGATACTCCTCATCTGTCATTTGGTCTTGTAGGTCATCTCTCTCCCTCACCACTGACAGCTTATATTCAACTCCACCCACCGTGACCACGACATCCGGACTAGCCGCCGCTGGCTCCTCCTTCACCTCGGCCTTCATCACCCGCTGGGCCATCACCTCCTGAGCTCCAGGCAATCGAGTAACGTCGAAATGCTTCAGTTTTTCAGCCTCCCGAGCAAGCTCCTGTCTCTTGACCCTTTCAAAGGCCTCCTTATCGAACGTCTCTTCCACTGGCCGTTTCTTAGAGTTCGCGTCCTTGCTATGGTTCACTATAGAATCCAGCTCTATCTTAGTAGTAGTGGTCTCCGCGTTCAGCCAACTAGGTGCCGCCACCGCCGCCTCGCCAAACGCCGAAGATTGGTTCGGAGAAGGCACATTGGCCTGTGGTTTCCACGCTCCAGCATTGCCGAATATCTCCTGCACGCCTGCACTGATGGGCGCCGAGCTATTTTTATTGTTCTCCATGGCGGCCTCCTCCTTCGCTCGCTCCGCCCTAATCTTTTCAAGCATCGTCTTTTTTACCACCATTGGTCGCGGAATGTACATACCCCTGAAGCAGAGAGTCATCTCGTCTCACAAAGACGTGCACTTCGGAGATCGAAAAGTGTTCCTAATGCGGAGGAGATCAAATTGAAGGTCCGCAGTCCCTCCCTAGAGCAGGAGACCGTCATCCTTTTGCGGTATTTGATGTCCCTCTATAACACCCTGCCCAGCGTCCTCCACCACTCCACTACCTGCATAGCTCCAGCCGCCGCTCCAGACCAGACAGCTGCTGCGTTGCCCTTAGTATCTTGCTTTCAACTTCGGCCTTCTTATCCTTATTATTGGTAGCAGTAAGCTCCCTATCGCAGATATCGCAGTGGAACAGGCCGTCGGCTCCCACAAGAGAAATGGCTCGCAGCGTGTCGAACACTCGATTGCATTCTAGAGAAAGCTGACTGCACCCTGTCCCCCTCTGCTACTACTTTCACAGTTGAACTCCTCCGCCATTTGCCATCGGGCCAGCTGCTCTTGCAGCTGCCTCCGTACTTGCTGTAGCCGGTATATAGAGGAGCACACCACATTGGGGGAAAGCCTGTACCAGTTCATGGAGCTCCCGGGCTTGGCGTGCCGAGAAGATTCGCCCTACAGCAAATGAAGTTAATATCTTTAAGAAGATAATCAATAGGAACTCGTGCCATTTCTCGTGCCAATCTCGAAGTGCATCAGAGATCGCCTCACCTGAGGGTTCTCCATCTCTACAACATGGTCACGACACAGTGAGGCATCCAATGCCCCTCGTACTTGCTTAACAGCCAGCTTAAGGCCCTAAAGACGGCACATCTTGGAAGGCCGAGGCTGATAAGCGGATAAGTTACCTCGGCGATTTGTTGATCAGGAAAGGCCACGTTGTGGTTGTGCAAAAGGAACATAACAACCATATTTTCAACGTCGCCATAGAACATGCCGCACAAGCACTCTAACAGGAGGACGCCATGAAAAGGAAGGGGCCGGCCGCCACCTACCGACGGCATCCTTGAACAGGGCTGGATTGAAGGGAGCGAAACCTGGTGGGGCTCTCAAGGACCCTGGCACTGATACGTAGTACTTGTCGGACATGCTCTGGCCAGGAAAGAGCGAAAAAGAAGAATCTTTTGAGTGGTTCTAAGCTCTGGTTCAAGCTACTAAGCATCTTTTTGATAATAAAGCTCTAGTGTGACCTATGCGCAGTTTGATACGGTCGACCTATAATATGTGTTGTACATGCAACTATAGTTCGGTTCTGATGCTGTATATATTGAGCGCTGTTGGTTCACCAAGCAAGCTTTTTCGTATCTAGCAAGGTCAAGGTGAAGATCCCAATTAGCTGGAAATTATCTCAGCAGGTGTCGTAAGGTCCTGACAGCCAACTCTACCCATGAAGCCTTTTCATATTAGCCATCCTCCATCTACAGTCCCTCCCGTATTGGTTCTATACACTCAATCCAAGAAGTGGGGCGCAAATGACATGTACATGCGTGCAAATGCGCATCAAAATTTTTAAGTGCCGCGCTGTGCCGATGGAGCCTTCCTTTCCACAAGTCCACCGTCTTCCTGTGAAATATGGAGCCATGTCTCTGACCATTCCATCGGCTCTTTGGGGCATATCTCATATGATTAATAATTATTTTCGCACTTAGCCGTCAGTCTGGCTCTTATCGGTGTTTCTGGTACCGTGGTAGGCGGAAAAATCGGCAAGATTGGGCCTATTTGAAGCGAGAGTGAAGTACTGGGTATCTTGGGCGCTAGAAGCGACCTTGTATTGTTGTTCTAGGCTTGATCTTCTATCTGTTTGTATATGACTTATCCATCTATGGTACATGAGACCCTAGTAACCCCCTCAATCCACCCCTCTACCCGATTGGACATCAGCGATGCCCGTAAGAAGCGAGCTCGACTGGAATATGGTAAGCCCTTGCTTTATTATAAAATACCCCTTTATTACTATATAGTAATATAGACCTTTTACTATATAGTAATATAGACCTTTTACTATATAGTAATATAGACCTTTTACTATATAGTAATATAGACCTTTT
>JAAPAO010000053.1:72003-85522 GCA_013115145.1 Perkinsus chesapeaki
TACTATATAATAATATAGACCTTTTACTATGTATGATAATTGTATAGGTTGTTACTCCATTGACAATATGAAGTGCATTTGTTGAAAATAGACAACCATTCCCAATCTCTCCAAAAGTCCAATGTGCCTACTACTTCCCTTTCAGCACCCCCTTTGAGCTCCATCAGTGCAGGCTACGGCACTATGGCCGCCGGTCAGCCCCTGGTCGGCCGCTACCAGACTTCCCTGGTGTGCCCTAGAGAGGCGCTTCGTAAGCTTATGAGCCGCCTGGTGGACATCCAGATCGAATCAAGATGCGTTATACAGCTCGGGGACGATGTAGTGGATCCGGACACAGGCGGCAACGGCGTCACTTTGAAGCTAGCAGCAAGTAAGCAACTCTCACAAAGATTTCTCGGCAGCTTCCTGTCTACCAGATACCGACATTTCCCTTCAAGAATGCATCAATAGAGTGCAGGAGATCATATCTGGTGTACTGGCGACCCATGCCGGCAAGATGCCCCATGGCTTCGACAAAAAAGTAACAACTTGTTCAGTAACACCACAGGTGTGGCACTTCTTCTTCTTCCTCCTTCAGACACTCACGATACCAGCAGCCTGTGTCAGTGACGTTCTGGGCCCTCGCGGTGCAGTTATCCGAGCTATCCAAAGAGACTCCGGTGCTAAACTGATACTGTCACCTTTGGCCGTCGGTGATCCCCACCGAGAGCACCAGGGCGACCATGCCCTCACTTTAATCGGGGGCTCGGACCAAATCGCTGCTGCGGCTTGGATGGTTCATGATGTCCTTCAAGGCCAGTACAACACCTACTGTGCAGTTTTCCAGCAAGAGCTAGATAGACGTGCCAAGGCGCAATCGGCCGGCCCTGGGTTTACCAGACACGCTGGCAGCAACATTTGGGAGGAGAGGGTACCAGCTTGGGGAGTGCTAGCCCTCCATGATGTTCTATCTCAGACCCTACGTATCCCAGAAGAGATCGTTTCCTCTCTATCAGGCCCTAGTGGCAGCAATGCTCTATCCAAGCTGGAACATGCATCTGGTGCTACGGTCACTTTAGAGTGTAAGTTGGGTGAAAATGGTATGCAGCTCGGGGTGAAGTACTTTTTGTCAGCCCCTACATTCAATATCTTCGACCTCGACGGCTCAAGCTTATCAAGCCTTGGTATGCAGCAGCTTGGTAATTACTCATACCATATTTCCCTCAGCTCCTTCGGTCTTCACCCCATGTCTGCCCACCGAGGAGAACGACACCAAAACCTTGAAGATATCCGGCAAGAGCCCCGAGGTCGCCGCCGCATACGACCTGGCCGTGTCCATGGTTGAAAATGACGTCGAAGGCCGCAAAGTTGCCGATCGTCTCGGAGAGTAAGCCCAACTATCCCCCCTGATTGACTCTCCCCCTCAGGACGGCATCAACGCTATCACCCTTCGCATCATCGAGCGAGGCCAACTCCTATGCTACCATGGCCAGCTCCCGTAGAGGCTCGGACGCCGAACGCCAAACGCGCGTTCTGGATATTCCATTTGAGTACATCGGTAATGTAGTCGGCCCGCAAGGCGCCGTTCTCTGGGCTATCAAACATGATACCGGCGTCAACCTTACAATGGAGAAGGGTACGGTAAGAGGTGCACCGAGGCCCCTGGTTATGAGAGGAACTCCAGAGAGCTTGGATAAGGCCACTGAGCTGGTGAACGAAGTTTTGGAGGTAAGAAGATACCTTGGTAGTGGAAAGATGTATCTGTTGTGTAGGGCCGCTATGATATTGATGAAGCCGTTCGCCGTCGTCAAAGTGAATTTCGTAGAAGGTGATTGGTCACCTTTCCGGGTTGCTGCTGCTGCTGAGTAGCCCTCTTTATGAAAGTATGAAGTGTTCCTATTATTATCCAGTGCTACTGCTATACGAGGGTTCATCCTCGCAAAAACAGCAGCAGCCCCAACAACAACAACAACAAAGCTATTGGTGTGACTTTGGCATCCGCTATTGTGTGTATTTATCGTCTCAATTGTGTCAATTGTCCCTTTATTCTTGTTCTTCTCGCCTATATCTCTGTTACTGTTCTTTGCTACTGGTGATGTTAATATACCAACCCCCTCAGCTACTACTCCAACAATTTTGCTATTTACCTATTACTGGTGTCTGATCTTTGAGCCAAGGCCGCCGTCTCGGATAACCAGGTGAGGTTATCCATTTGTTCTTGAGAGGCCGCCGCCGCCTTCACCTATTATTAAAACTATTCTACGATAAGCTTCACAGACCATTTGTAAATCCAGTGTCACCACCCCCGAGTTTCTTCGCCATATGGAGTTGGGTTTCGTAATCGCAAGGCTCCGCAGCCGCCGCCGCCTCAGTCTTAAGACGTATGACCATGAACAGCAACAACAGCAGCAGTGAGGAGCCGGCAGCAGCAGGCGATCCCGCGATGGGGACTAAGAGGGCTCGGCAGGAGGATAGCAATGAGAATGACGCTACACCGCCGGAGAAGAAGGCAGCCACATCGGACCCCGTAGCGGAGGCTGCGGCGGCAGCAGCAGCGGCGGCAGCAGCAGCTGCAGCTAGGGTGAATGTTGGTAGGACATTGTTCTGTTTGGGGTATTGATAGTTTATTAAGTTTATAGTGTAGCCAATAACAGGACCCTTGATGATCTTGTTTCAACCGATAGCTTGTAGCCATCGTAAAGCCATTCCCCCCCCACAATGATGACAGCTCACCCATCCAGCGTCATGGATAAAGGAGCTTGGGAACCGCTGATGTATAATATGATAATTCTGTATTTCTCTGTCGTGAAGAACCTTCACATCCGTTTACATTCAGCTGTCGAATCTAGCTACCGACGTCGTGCCCCACGTAGATGTCGGGAGTACGCGGCGTCTCGAACACGCGGTTTTTAGCAATGGGGTTCTTGAATATCGAACAGGATGATTCGCCGCTCGAATAGATCTACCTTACTGAGGTAACCTTAGTAGTGCCCCTTAATTATGTTGTCCAAACTGGTGTGTCCAGCTCGAGGCCTATCGAGGCGCCTGTTATGCGCATTCCGGACCCTGTGATGATGGCGGAGTTGATATGAATTGTAGGTGCCCAGCGACCTACTGCTTCTCCTCCTACCCACCTGCCAGAGCCACCCATCACAACACCACAACCAGCTGCTCAGCAAACTCAGCAGCCGTCGATGCCTATGAACCCCATGGCGAAGTTTGGTACTATTGGACCGGCGGTGGCGGGTGAGGGCAGTACAGAGTGCATAAAATGCGGATGATGATATAGCGTCGTCTTCTTCAGAGGGCAGCCAGCAACAACATGGAGCTTCAGAAGCCCATCGGATCCCTACGGCCTTCCCCTCTTTGATGTCAGTGCCAGGAAAGTTCGTGAAGGAAGTGAAGTGCCCGCAGTCGGTGCTGGGACGAGTAGCCCTTCGCTCAAAGCAGCAAAGCTGGGACGTTGTTGTTATTTTTTAGATCATAGGACCGCGAGGCGCGACTATCAATCAGTTGCAGGCCACCACACTGTGTAAAATACAGTGTCTTCCTGCCCCGCCTGGAGGCTTCGCCACCGTCAGGGTCACCGGCCGTAGGGATCTAGTTGGACCTTCGGGAGTTGTATGCCGATGCTCTTTCAGCTACTCAAACGTGTGTCGATGGTGCTATCATATACGTACAGGCGATGGTCGGCAACTGGGATGACTACGCGAATGATCAGCTTATAAAGCCAGGGGCAAAGGAAGTGAGCAAGGTACTTCTCTCATAGGGCCACTGAGGCACTGTAGTCGTAGATCTCTGGAATGACTCCAACATAGAGTAGTTGCCTCTTGTCGGAGAGCATCA
The DNA here is from genome assembly GCA_013115145.1 of Perkinsus chesapeaki. Lineage (NCBI taxonomy): Eukaryota > Perkinsozoa > Perkinsida > Perkinsidae > Perkinsus > Perkinsus chesapeaki. The sequence goes on from JAAPAO010000053.1 coordinate 75,829, forward strand.
TGTGTATCAAGGACGGGTAGTATTGTCTTTAGGAGATACTTATCCCACACATTCACGTCGGCAGCGTTATTGGACCTAAAGGGTCGGTTATTAAAACGATTGAGGCGGACACGGGAGCCAAACTGGAAGTTGGTAAGCATCCCTCCGTCTCGGCGCCGCCGCCGCCAGCCGCTGTTGCTGCTGTCGTCCCGTAGAGTTCTCCGATCAGGACTGCAAGAGCGATGCTGCTCAGAGGGTTATTTAAATTTCACTGCCAGTGTAGTTTGATAACTTGATTGCTGCTGCTGGTGGTGTTGTTGCTGTTACTATTGCACTTGTGTAGTTGTTTCACCCTTCTCCTTTGGTGGCTCATTGACGAGATTTAGTATTTAGTATTTTTACAGTAAGTAATAAGCTTACAACATCAACAACAGCAATATAACCCATTCCGCAGGAGAAACCCGAAACCCGAATCAGATGCTCGATCTTCCCTTAGATACTCGTAACTCCCGCGTGTCGAAGGAGGACCGTCACATGATCATTTCGGGTCCTGAGCAAGCTGTCAATAAGGCTGCTGAGTATATCATGTCGGTGATGGCCGGAACCTACGATATTAATCAAGCCGTATTGAGAATGACAGCGCTGGACAACAGCTCTGGGTAGGGGGGGGCTGCATACTGGAGAAGATACCTTATCCTTCCTAGGTCCTACTTCAGCTCCGAGGCCCAACAGTGGGGTAATACTCAACAGCAGCAGCAACAACAGCAACAATGGGCCACGACCACCCAGTACCAGCAAGCTATCGCTCAGGCTGCCTACGCTCAAGCGATGGCTGACATGGCTGCTCGGAACAAGGCCACGCCGGCCAGCGGAGTTGTCGCCGAGTCCGGGCCGGCACCACCATCAGCTCCACCACCGATGGACCCCGCTGTCCTCAATCAATGGCGGGCCTATATCGTGCAGTGTGAGCACGCGATTGCCGCTGCTCCCGCGGATAAGAGAAAGGAGATGAAGGACTATGTGGAGGGTCTTAAGAGGCAGTACGGCCTCACCGACGAGGTGCTTGGAGGCTCCGCTGCTCAAGAGAAAAAAGAAGATGCCGAGCCGCCTGTAGACCGACGGCTGGTCAGTGTTAGCAAGAGTACTACAGAGGCCGACGAGTAGCTGCTGCTGCTCTCTGGTTGCGCTTCGGTGTAGTATTGGTGATTTTGGCGCTTTCTGGTATCGGTTGAGTTATAAGTTTTGGGAATGGAGCGGTATGAGCAGCAGCTGCTGTCTCTGGTGACTATGGCCGTTGACTTGCCCGACTCCACCACGAGCTTGTTGGCAGCGGATGGGCCCTCTGCGGAGGCTGGACTTGTACGGGCCTCATCCAGGTACAAATGCCCGTTCGTGGGATAACGACTACTCGTCTTTCCAGTAAGAGCGCAGCCGTTCGACTATCCATAGCTCCTATGGTGGATGTCTCCGACAGGGACTTCCGCATGGTAGGGCTCAATAAGCATGCTCGGTAACTCACCCATTTCAGTTCATGCGGCTGCTGAGCAACAAGTGCGAGGTCTGGACAGAGATGCTGGTTGACCAGGCACTTGTGCACAACGCTGGCCACTCTGGGCAGCTGGAAAAGCTCATAGGCTTCTCCCAGCAGGAGCATCCTATAGTGTGTCAGCTCGGCGGCCATGATCCGGCCAAGCTTGCGGCTGCAGCTCGAATAGCTCGTGGCCGAGGCTACGATGAGATAAACCTCAATGTTGGGTGCCCGAGCTCTAGAGTGGCCGGCCATGGCCTGATGGGCGTGGCCCTTATGAAGACACCGGAGTTGGTTCGGGATTGCCTTAGGGCAATTGAGAAGGAAGTGATAGGGCGGCGATATGGCATTTCGAGAAATCATTGCAGTTTTACCGCGCGTTCTTGTGATGAAATTCAGAGAAAGGGGCAAAGAAATTTTATCGAGTGAGAATTGAACCGCCGAAGTCGTCGTCGAATTCCCGTCCTAATTGTCCTGGGCACCGCTTAAATGCCCAGGAGCTGAATTGAGAGTGAAAGTTGTTTATCCGGGATAGAATCGAAGCCTCCGACTCGGAGGGTAACACTCCACATTCCCAACAGCAGTATGATCCGTACCATCGAGCAATACGTTGTTTTGGAAGGGCGTGATCATCTCTCCTCAGGTTCCTAACGTTTCTATCAAAACCAGGCTCGGCGTTGACGATCTCGATACTGAGGACTTCACCAGATCCTTTCTAGACACTGTTTTACCATCACCGACCGGTCCTGGCTCCCAGCAGCAGCCCTTCCGTGTTATTATGCACTGCCGGAAGGCCTGGCTGCAGGGCCTCTCCCCGGCCGAGAACCGTAAGCATGGCTCAGTGGTAGCTGTAACGTCCCTCCAGCCCTTCCTTTAGGTACTGTTCCTCCTCTTAACTACCCGAGAGCGTATAAGGTCCTAGGCGACTTTGGCTCAAGAGTGCGATGGACGCTCAATGGAGGTATTGAAACGCTGTGGCAGGCTCGAGATGTTATGATGGACGAGATGGCGCCGGCGAATCTCGAAGGTATCGGCCTGCAACGAAATATAAACACTGTATTCTTACGTAGGTGTTATGATCGGGCGAGCGGCGTACAATAATCCCTGTATCCTGCATGATGCTGATGTCTACTTGTATGGCTGTGACGAGAACCCGATCACAGCTCAGTCGAGGGGGGCCCTGCTTGAAGCCTATGCTGACTATCTTCATGATCGATATCCTCTCGAAAGCGATTCTCCCCTCACCCCCGGCACCTTTGCTACTTCCTTGAAACCAGTGAGAGACAGGATCACTTGGGAATCGAACGGCGGTTTTTCTGTCAGACCCTCGGGACATTCGCTAACAAGGTGGGCAACAGGGCCTACCGGCATGCCATTGACGGCCTCATCAAAGCCCACAAGCACAGCGGGGAGGCTGGCCCAGGGGATGTCATCAGAATGGCCATGAAAGAGCTGCCAGAAGATGTTCTTTGGGAACGATTCCCACCAACGGTTGATGTTGAGGAAGCAGAGCGGGCCGAACGCCAGCGGTTGGCGGAGACCCAACGGGAGCAGCATGAACGCCTTCGAGTCCAGTACGCCAAAAAGGAATCTACACAACGGGCTCGCCTCGCCTATGGTAGAGTGGGCTCTAGCTGAACGTATAATAATACCCCTCATCGGTGTAACTATGTATCTTACCATTACTACTGTCAACCAAGGAGGGGTTGTGTTGAAACCTCTGCACTTTTCTTCTCCCTTGTGTGCTTGCTATGTCTCTTCTAGAATGCCCATTCTGCCACTCAACACTGTACGGCCCATCTCACAGAGCCCCTCCACTTAATGATGTGAAGGCCTCTACGCCGCCGATAAGGCATAAGGTCTCTCAAGGGGCCCCTCTCCTCACTCGAGCGGCCAGACTAGCTAATCGTCAGTGGTTGGCGGCCGAACACCGCCGGTCCACCAGGAGCAGCGCCTCTTTGCCGGACCGAAGGCACGTATCGGGTGGTACATCGCTTGTTATAGAGCCGCGGTTTGTTTACCAAACTCCTCCGAGGGGAGCAAAGCGACACGCCGCCACATTTTAGTGATTTCCTTACGTGTGTGGAGCTCCGCTTCACGCTTTCATCATCATCATGAACCTGCACGGTGTTTCACGCTTCCACGATGGTCGATGAGTTTGACTTGAGAAATGAGCTCATGTTTATTCAGTTTGATGCACCGCCGTTAACTCAAGGTCTGCAATATGGATGTGGGCATGGACCTTCTCTTCCTCCATCCCCGAGACCAGCCCTTAGCGCCGGCTCATCCCTTGGGCACCTTCTCTTTAGCAGATCGAGCGCCGTCTAGAGCTGCATGGCTTAACAGCTCGTCGGTTTCGTCGTTGGCCGTGAGCTCCAACACTGCTGCTCTTCTCATGATACCGATAGTTATTCTGCTGGCGGCTATGCGGGCGACGACCCGCAGGACCCAAAAGGCTCACCGACCAGCACCGAAGTCGACGAAACGCGATGTTCGAGCAATCTGTGGTAGCGTCCAGGGAGATGAGTCCTCCATTGTGAAAGTGGAAGAGCAAGAGCTGCTTTTGCACGTGCCGGAAGGTGACGACCAACGCATCGTTTTATGGAGGGATGCATCGGTCCCTAATTTATGTATCATCGTTGACAAGGACGCCAAGCTCACTTTGCGAGAGGACATCAACCAGAGCGGCAAGACTAAGATACTTTTGAGAGAAGGTGCAAGCCTAGATCATATCGTGCATCAATCAGGCGGGGAATGCCCTACCAAAGTAGAGCACCAAGGAGGCAACTCTAGGTATACCGAAACTCGTGTGGTTACTGCTGGCGCTGGCGAGGCTTTGCATTCCACTGATATCTCCATCAAAGGCAACGACTGTGTTTCTGACGTCAACTCCATCCACGTTGTGACCCATGAAGGGGGTCGGACCAATTCCGACTCTTACTGTAATTTTCTCGGGACCGGTATAAAGGCCCAGCAAACTCATAGAGCGGTGAGACCTCCGGGGAGAATGCACGACAGCCATCACTGCGGTTTAGGTTTTGTGTGGGCGTAAAAGCAGGAGCTTCTGGAAATCAACGTATATGGTCAATAAAGTGGCACAGCAAACAGATGCTAATCAAGAGTGCAAAGCACTGATTCTGGATAAAACGGCCCGCATGTCCGCCAGGCCGGAGCTGCGGATCCAAGCAGATGATGTGAAGGTCACCCATGGCGCAGCACTATCCACAACTATTGATCCGAGAGAGGTTAGAAGCACATGCGTTACCATCCTATTGCCATTCATTTCAGCTTATGTATCTCGAGTCTCGGGGAGTGTCTCAATCTCGGGCTAGATGGCTTTGCATAAACGGCTTCATTGAGGATACGCTGGAGAAAGTGGCGGAGTCTGATGATCGAGAATGGCTGCGTGAGAAAGTGAAAGAAGCTATTAGTGAATTTGAGAACTGACTCTGTGGGATAGTTGATCATGTTGCGTTACCACAGTATTGGGATGGGCTGTTATATTACAACTACGCTTGGGCTATGCATGAATAGCAATGATGATTGCCTGTATGCTCATAGCATACCAGAGTCGTGGGTCGAGGGACACTTCGATATCACGCTTGGCTTGACCAGAATGGCTATGCAGAACGTTGTAGCTCCTACAATTCCATCTCGCTACTCTCAAGCTTAATACTGCTCCACTTGATTTTACTCGAGCTCGCTGTTTCAATTCTTGCTCAATTCTTGCTACAAAACAGACCACTGTGTTACCTCCATGATTGCTGTCTTCTCACCTCTGGTAGCGAAAGACAACCCAAATGCAAAATTGAGGGTGCACGAAGACACATAGCTGTTCGGAAAATCACCGCCAAATGACGCCAGATGATCAATCTAGGCTAACAGCTTTTTTCATGAGCGACTTGACCCGTGGCTTCTATCACCTCAAAATTAGGCGAATTCAATTGGTATGATCGAGAGTTCTGATGCGGAACAAGAACCTTGAAGAAGATGCTCGCAAACTCGCTAGTGACTCATTAACCTTCAGCCACCCGATTGGAGGGACATGCGATGCCGATCCGAAGTTAAATAGTAGGGGAGGCTGCAACAGCAATACAGCCTTCGCTCGACGTCCGGTAGCATATCGCACTTAAGAAACAAGAAGACGTATGCAGAAAGAGGGTGATCTCATGGTATTAGACTAATACTATTAGTAATACTGTATTACCATAATGGTAATAACGCCATGGTTTCCATTGGTCGAGGTACATGATCGACCAAACCTCAGTGCAACTATTGAGCTCGATATAGCGAGTGCTAATGACTTGTGATTTCTTTTTTCAAGTTTTTTTCTATCAAACCTATGATTGAAAAGTATGGTACACGTTTAAGGAGACAATTACGGGACTCCGAGGTTGCTCAAGCTCGCTGTACCCGTATGTAACGTGCGTGGTTAATAATACCACAAGGGAGTTCCAATGCAAATCACCAAGTCTTAGCTGTCTTCTCCCGTAGTGCGATTTGCGAAGACCTTGCTAGAAGTTGGATGGTACATGTCTTTTCACTAGCCAGTGCGGATCAGATACCGGTTGACTGTTCTTTGATAGAACTTCTATGAACCGTTTAAAGGCTATGTTTCGCACTAGACAATTTTAGTGCGTCTAGAGTAGCACCACCTGATAGAGTAAAATAGTAATTTAGTATTTATTACTTAAGTACTATTAGTAGTCTTTCCTAACAAAGTCGAATTTGTCAATTGCGGAGTAGGAGATGCGGTCGACGTGGTAAGCAAGCGCTAGGGCAGCGCAGTTTCGACGAGTTGCTCGTATTGAACGATGAGCACCCTCTGCATCATTGTGCCATTTTGTTGTCAAATGTTCCAAAATTTCTCTACTAAGTTTTCGTACCCTCCGTGATTTCTGTTCCCAAATTGCTCGCTCTGTATTTGCATCTCGCTTCTCTTCCGTATGGAGACTTAGTTCCCGAAAATCCTGCAGGCTTCTCACTTGATACGCGTGCACTGACGTCACTACTCTTGAGTAGTGTACTCAGGCTCACGGTGAGCTGCTCACTTTCTGGTTTTATCCCTCGCTCGGCTCGCAGGCTTCGGCCCGCGGCCCGGGTTTCGAGATTGATGAATACCTAGTGCCTACGGGACTTATGTAGAAAGCTGAAACAGTAAATGTTATACGTCATCGTCGACCTCGTTAGGTTACTGCCTTGTATACTCAGATTTTTTGTTCCGGGACATGCACACCGTCTCATCGGCTCGGGCTGGGAATGCGCCCAACAATATCGCAGCGCCTCTACCAGACAACTATCATGCAACTTTATCCAACAGAGAGCTTCTGCAAGGTGCTATCTATGCTATAGGCCCTGGAGCCCAGGCAGTGAAGCAACGCTCCTGGACCAGGAGCACTGCTTTCTGCTGATCTCGCAGTGAACCTATTTTAGTCCAAGATAGAATGATGGCGGACCAAGACGAGCATCTGAACGAACTTGAGGGTACTGTACGCAACTTGAATAACATGTCTGTAGCGATATCCGAGGAGGTGTGGAGCCATTGCCGTATGCAATACGCAATTTTCGGCTTGTCAGATAGCTCTTCATAACGAGTTGCTGGATGGGTTGAATGACCAAGCATCGCTAACACAGGATTCCCTTGCATACAACCGAGGCCGTCTTTCTCAGGTTCTAATGCGTCATAATAACTGTTGGTTATGGTGCGTGATAATCTTATTCATCGTGATGATGGTATTACTCCTTACTATTGCACATTGAGGTTTTTCCTGAAGCCCTCTGTATCGAGTTCAGAGCTGTCAGCCAGTGCTGTGAATGCCAACGAGATACACATTTCTCTCTGCACCCTTCTATGATCGATGAAATACTTTGTGATGCGACAACTGAAGCATAGAGAACCATTGGCCTTGATTACAACCGTGGGACCGTAACTAGCTGTATTAAATAAAGTCACTGTATCTATAAGCGCACTATCTGCACTTAACTTTGTTGCGTGCAGAAGAAAGAGAGAACTTCCAACCCAAGGCTTATTAAGGGCGCAGAAAACCCTAACGTATGCGTGCAACTGTGTAGATCTCATCTGATCCAGTATAATTACGTCCAGTGGCCAGTTGGTCCAGTGGTGTCATTTTCTCTCCTCTGTTGATCAATCGTCATTCACCCAGCTTAGGAGTTTTGCTGTCGTTTCAGTAGATAAAAGCGTTTCAAAAGTGTTCGTCCAGTGCCATTTCATCCAACGTATACGTCCCACTTCAACTCAACTGTGGTAGAGCAATTTGGAAAACTTCATACTATGAAGTTCATAGTATGACACAACTTGAGTACCCACGACGATATCGCAGTACACGTAACTTAATAAAGTTCACACATATTACAACATCAGAAAGATGCGGCTGCAGAAGAGCTGTTGGAGCCTCTCGGCTGTTGCAGGGTGAACCTCATCGTAGGCGCCCTTTGGTGACGCGGCCCGTGTCACGCGGGACGTTCTCAGCTCTGGTTAGAACAGAGTTGTAGGTTCTAAGATGAGTGGTACGTATATTGAGAATCAGGTAGAGAGTTAGGCGAAGGGTGCCAAGCGGTTCCACAGTATTGTGGGAAGTTAGCGTTACAAGTTCGGTGAAGTGTGAGTTCACACTCTTTCCGGTTGGTAGTGGGTTTTCGAGGATTGCCCCCACATTCCAGTCCGTGAAATAATCGGTCATATGCATCATATTGGTAACTATAGCGGGCTGGTAGAACCCTGGATGACGTATGCTAACCAAGTTGTTAAGCGTGTGAAAATACGGTTCGGTCAAGTTCAATGTTCTTTCACCGTAGCCATCATTGAGTGTTTTGCACGAACGTGGGAAGGACGTCGATGACTTGGGGCTCTTGGGTTACATCCAAGACATGAACTGGATCGAACATGTAGAGCAAAGGCATTAAAAAACAACTAATGAGGGGAGTGATAAGCATATGGATTCCCCGGGGGAATCGTAACTTAGAGACGCGGTGACTGCAGTTTCAGCAGAATAGGAGCCAGGTTAGGACCACGTCAGAGTTCTTAAGAGCCGTATTTGCCTAGCAGTTAGTCCGGTGGTATAACTCCCGAACGACCCAGGTTCTAACTAATCCCAGGAAGGGTTAAAAACGAAGTTTAGGGGAAGCGAATGGTGATTTTCGGGCTGCGCAGCCGCCGGCGAATTTCTTGCAAAAGACAAACAACTTGACAACGCAACTACAAAGCACAGTGAGAAGACAACCATTCTCAGCTAGTAGCTGACATCTAGCTAGACTGACAAAGTTATATAGCAAGATAGAAGGCAATCGGGACCCCAACTCCCGCCGTGATGCACAGCCCGAGGGTGACCTGCACAACGATGGAGACAGAATAACGCGCAACGTCGGGAAGTGAGAGGGTACCTCCGAGGCCCCAGAGCGAAACTACGCCGCGAAGTCCGTTAAGGAACCTGCACTCCACTTATCGCTTTTTATCGGCACGACGCAGCCCAAGAAAGTCCTTATTCTGCCTGTAGAACCTCTTCTCCCCGTGGAGAGGGGATACTGCAGCAACTGTTTCGTTACCTTGTGTTGCGAATGATGCAACGACAGCAGCTAGCACGATGGACTCAGATATTTCACGGAGCATCGAGCCCACTAGGGAAGACCTCGGACAGAATGTGGGAGCTTTTCCAAGACCTCAGGCTAGACTGGATATTCCCTGGGAATGAGTCACCCCTCCCGATGGAGGCAATTGTGCATGCACGCATGCGTAATGTGGTTTGAACTGCAATGGCCACCACGGCTGTGTCACAGGTCTGAGCCTTCCGTTGGCTATATCGCGGACTATTTCTCGTACTTGCGGTCACCCAGGTTCGTGTTCCGCCATGATGCTCATCAAACTTTCGTTCGTGGTGCTATGTGCAATAGATATTCCTATAATTAACGCCCTGTGTGATGACACCGTGAAGCAAACACTCGGTTACCTAGACGGCGGATCTGATGCCCAGTACAGCTTCTCACGAAAGTTTGTAGAGTATGTTTCTTGTCGTCAGACTATTCTACTGGTTCTTCGAGTCACGTGGGCCGGGGGTGACAGGAGATACCGCCCCCCCCCCCACCCCCCGTTTTTTTAAGGGGGGGGCGGGGGGGCGCACGCAGGTCCCGCGGGTTTTGGGGTATTGTGGGCCCAGGCTAAAAAAAAGGGGT
>JAAPAO010000053.1:85531-100716 GCA_013115145.1 Perkinsus chesapeaki
CAGAATAGTAAACAATCAAGTAATGATACATTTATATACATATATATTTTTTTCTTTTTTTTTTTTTTTTTTTTTTTTTTTTTTTTTTTTTTTGTTTTTTTTTTATTTTTTTTTTTTTTTTTGTTGGGGGGCGGTTTTTTCTTTTATTTTCGGGCCACCAGCCCAACCCTCGTTTATTTCCAGGGAGGGCCTGGAGGCAGCAGCATGTACGCGCTTGTTTCGGGTAATGGTGGACCATGCATACTAAATCGGGATGGTAACAGTACATCACTGAATGAGTAGTTTCCCATGGGCTACTTTCATGTATGATTCGATGTACTCAGGTACTCCTACAATACCTTCGCAAATGTGCTGTATCTCGATCAGCCTGCTTCGACAGGCTTTAGTAAAGGGAAAATTCCAAAGAACTCAGTTGAGGCTGCTACAGCCAGGTAGTTGTTGCTCTCTGTTCCAGAGGGCATATTCTGCTACCTTCAGTTTACGTGCCTTGGAGTTTTTTTTCGCTAAGCACCCGAGATATAATACTGAAGTATTCTTTATTGGTCAGTCCTATGCCGGTGAGGGGTCTGGGTTGGATCATCAGTGTGCAACTCACGCTCTACTAGCCCTGGCGATTAACGATATTTGGTAGGTCATTATATCCCACCTTTAGCTCAGCTCACGGTTACCAGTAAGTCGCTAATCAAGCTGAGAGGCGTCATTTTGGGAAACAGCGGAGTTAATGACATGCTACAGTAAGTGATACGCCTCCCAACTCACCGCAACCCATCGCTACTTAGGTATATTTCAATGCCGACAATGGGGTACTCTAGTGGTACGACTCGAAGTGTCCTCACGGAGACTGAGTGGGGAACGCTAATAGGCAAGTTTTAACTGATGAACTTCTTTCCAGGTACCAGCTCATGCTTAAAGCCTTACGGAGACTTTTATCGGACATGCAAAGTTGCCTCGACAATAAAGATAGGAAAAAGCTGTGCAAAAAGGCATCCGACGACTCCTTGTCTGACATGCTACAACCAATCAGGCGGAAAAATATAGATCTGTATGTCACTGGACATAACGAACATTAAGCAAACTTTGACCCCTTCGACATTGCGATCGTTGGGAAATCGAACACTCTCTGTTAATTTCACTAACTCCTTTGTAGGTTTGATCTTCGCCTCCAGTGCACTGAACCGGCACCTGGATGTCAATACAGAAAGAATGTGAGCTCTTTAACCGCTGCTTATAGGACTCGTGCAATTAGAATAGTGTGTGGAATTCCGTGAGCTGTACCAGCTTGGATAAACGATCGTCCATTCCTCGTCAGTTCGCGGTTTACTTTAATAGTAGGGAGGTCCAACAGTATCTTAAAGTCAAGACGAAGTGGATACTGTCCAACACAAAGGTGATCACTTGAACATCCTCACTACTTACAAGCCATGCTACACTCGCCTTCTCACCGATAACTGGTGATTCGTTGTATAGGTATTCGACGCATTCATCTCGGACTTCCCGGTTGACTACAGTCCACATCTGGCTATGCTCCTGAATGAAGGTCTACGGGTAGGTCGTTTATTTAATTTTGATCGTAGCCTGTTGTAAAATGTTATATTCCCAGGTCATGATATATGCGGGAGACCAAGATTATATGTGCAACTGGATAGGGAGCCGCGACATGGCTTCTGATATTCCGTGGAGTGGTCGGGATGGATTCTCAAAGGCCCCGGATACTTTGTACTCTGTAAGCAGTGTTACCTCTTCGACCTGAGGATAACTATCCTTTAATAACACCTCCAGCATGATAGCGACTCGGTATTCAGTGCAAATATAGTCTCCTTTCAACTGCGATAGCACACGTTGGTCGGTCTTACCATGTCTTCTTTCAGTTACCAAGTGGGAAACAAATTGGAAAACTGAGAATCTTCACTTCTGCAGCTACAGGGGGACAACTTAGCTTTGCTCAGGTAGGATGTCCTTCATCGATGCTATCATTTCATTTTAGATCTTCGAAGCTGGTCATAGTGCTGCAAAAGATTCACCAGAAGGAGTGCTCCAGCTTGTGTCAGACTTCGCACTCGGTCGCCTAGTTTGATATTGCCGATTTGATAATATGCTTTAGCTGATATATCTGTAGCGCCAAGTCGTTCTTCAGCATCATGCTGCTGCTAAGGAAGAGTTCAACTCCCGTGCCAGCCAAATAGCCGGGAATAGCTCATTCCTTCAACCAACCGTTTATCCACTCAATGTAATCAATCCCGACTTAGTCGTCGACACAGTGATTACTTAAACCCCATTTTAGAAGCATTAGGTCCGCTTAAGGATCAATGAAGTATTGTGTTCAAATGTCAAGGTTTGAAAGTGCCGCAGTACTATCAGTAGCGTGACGCTACTAGTGTCCAAATCTTCGAAGGGACCCGTGTGTCAGCACTAGACTCGAATCCGTCACACGAATGACACCGAAGTATTCAAGCCGAAATTATTCCACTTTATCAAAACTACACTTTTATAGGTGACATTTTTTGTAAAACATACAATTTCTCTCGTGCCCTCAATGTCCGTACTTCTCTTAAGCTCGCGTCGTTAACTAGGCTATGTTGGATGACCAAATCTTGTGACCACATCTTGGTGGGCATCACCATTTCGACTACCTCACGGTCACCTCGATGAACATATAGTACCAGGCTTGGCCCTTGATTAGGTTGATAGATTTGCAAAGTTTGTGTGATCATATCCTACCGGCACGGACTATCAGCGTCAATTTGGACCCTTCCCAGTACCCCCTGTAGCCCAGTTAGATAGATACTCGAGTTGATTATACAACTGATTAACTTATGGTTGACGCAATAGCGGCTAGCAGCTGTTGGGAGGACGGAGGTTAAGTGGTCGAGTGGGCATGCACTCGAACTGCCGAAAGAGAGAATTAGAGCATCGAAACGAGCAGGGATGGTAGCATTCTGCTGCGTGCAAAGGACAGCATAGAGAAAGTGCCGACGCACAAGCAAAGCAATCCATCGATCAAAGCTTATTCACTTACTAAAAACAAAATGAGAGAAAAAAGAACAGAAAACATGTCCTACATAACGTCTACACTCGTCAAATCGCGCACGATTCCCAGCAGCCTAGTTCTTATGCCCACCTTTCATGGAACGTGCATTATTTCTCCAGAACGCGGACACCTGCTTATTCGTGACTCACGAATAAGTGCGTTGCTCGCTCTTTCAATGAGTGTGATTAATGTGGTCTTTAACTCCTGAATCTAGGAGATGTGACAGACCATTGACAATATCAATGCTCTATTCTTTGGGCAGGTGGAAATGGCTGGTCATCAACTTGCGTTTCATGGGTTGCAGAGTGTAACTATGCCCTCTCAACGGGACTATCAGCACCGATTATGTAGTTACTTGAATGTTGGACGAAAGTACATCATATGGACAAGTCCCGAATTATGATGAGGTTGGTGATGATGATGCGCAGAGATACATGCGATGCCAGTGGCGCAGGTTCGCGCAGTTGGCACACGATGTGACGCCGACTTACGCGGACACTTCCTACTCCGTAAGGGACTCTACTCCTTTATGCTTCCAACTGAGAATAACACTTGGTCGCTGTCACCGACAGCGAAGCGGTCAATAAATTGGATTTGGCTGTGCTAGTGTTGATATTCACACTGACTAATATGATACCTATGACGTCTCGGTATCGATATAGTGACGCTGAATTGCGATATCACACCATGATTCCCATTCAGCTACCGGGCGGACAACAAGTTGGTAAACTGAAGAGCTTTACTTCTACTACAGGAGGGCAGCTCACCTTTGCTCAGGTAATCTGGTGGTCGTGCATGCAATTGATCACGGTTTAGGTCTTCAATGCTGGTCATGATGCTGCGAAAGATTCTCCAGAAGCAGTGCTGCAGCTTGTGTCCGACTTCGTACGCAGGAGGATCCATTGATGCTGTACAGCGTTTGAAAGGTCTACAAAACCTGAGCCGCTGTTGATTACATATCTTTACTGTTATAGTGTTATACCTCAGATACGTATGAATTACTTTTGAAGAATGTCATGCTTTGCGCTTCTACATCTGATGCTGCTAGGGGCGTCAGCATATGATATCGGTCATGTTTTTGCTATTTCTGTGGGTGTAGATAACTTGGGGCGCAGGGATTGCTGAATCCTCCTGGAAGCTTAGGTTTATAAAGGTCGTGATTTCTCAGTAATCAAAGACGCCCATTAGTAGTGACTCACTGCTAGTGAGCCACTAGTCACCAGTTCTTCTTTCGTCCTATATGAGCCCGTATCTATTCTATGACGATGCTGTGGGAATCCCGGGCACTTTAGGCCATTCTATTATAAGGGTCCTTTTACTGATCTCCTGTGAGTCGCGTTACTAGAAAGTCGGCTAATATCACGTTTGCTCGAGAACCTGGCGACGACGGTGATGGGGATAGATCAATATCGGAGCATTTGATAAAGATGGAACACAGCACCGCCCTCGAACTTGATACTTGAGCTTTAGGTCTTGATGCTCCATCGTCTCATTGAAACGATACTCCACCCCTGAGCATCGATGGCGAATGTGTTAGAGATATTTATTATTTAGTAGTTCTCATGATGCCGTCTACGACTATTTTCTTTCTGGCGACGACTGTCTGTTGCCTCGAAGAGTTTCGATTCTTCCGGTGCGACTCTTGCCGCGCGAGCCTACATCAAGTCAACGCAGCACTAAAGGCTTTGCCGCCTAGACGAAGCAAGGTCCTTCCCGAGCACGAGTAGGGCTGGTTGGATACCTCTATGCAACCATTAAAGTTCGGCTCCAGGACAGATGCTTCATTTATTCGAATGTGGATAAGTGCTTATTAATTGCAAACGGATAGGTACGTTGAACTCATGGATAATGTCTGCCACAACAGGATGACAAAAGATCTTTATGGGGTTCGGTCTTTCAATGGACGCTCATATCTTTTTGGTCCAGGAGTTAAAGATCATATCAATGGCCAAGGATTTGGGCAGATGGGAATGGTAGGTCACCGAGTTCTCTGCGCTGTACGAGTGTAGTATGTTCTCTCAGGGAGATTATGATCATCGACTACGTAGTTACTGCATTATGTTCCTGGAGAACTTCGATGAGACGTCATTATATGAACAGTATCGAAGTCATGGCGAGGTCAGTGATGGAGTCGCCGGTTCGGGCCGCAAAATTATCTGCTTGCGAACTTTGTGTATAACCGTCTGTTCATCGCATGAACCCCCCCCCCCCCCCCGGACTCCGTGTAGATACTGGTGGACGAGAATTGTGCAGGAGAATGTCAGTCCGACGCCAGCGGCATGGGACCAACTCCCTCCCGAGAGAAGAATGGTGACCCCCTGGCCAAGGATGGGACTTCTACCGAAGGCGCTGATGGAAGATTCTCCCAAATACTTGCTGAAATTCGCCTTCTATCGGTCGACGATAAAAAGAGGGTGAAAGCAGAGTTGGAGCTGATGCTGGGTGATACTCATGCGTATGGTGAGCTGTAACATTTTCTGACTATTGAAGTTGAGTTACCGGACAAAACCCCACTCGGGTAACCGTCTCTGCCTTTGCCTTGGCAATTTCTGTTCATCTTGACGAGTCACGTGTGAGCCCCTCGGACTTCGAACTTATCAGTTATCGTCACGAGTGCTCATTTTGAGTTCAGCAACTGGTAAAGTGGCCTTGCTAAGTGCCACGCCTTATATCGGATGTTGCGGAGTGGAAAGTGTGGATGTCATTGACACTTCACTTAAGTGATGTCTTTCCGGAACGATTCATGTTGGAGGGCTTCTCCTCGAGCTACGCCCTAGCCGTTGTTCCATCGCTCCGTTGTCTCTGGTGGTGTCGCTCAAGCCCCACATGGGTGAGGTATGTTGACTCACAGAACGTAATGTTGTAACTAGTCGACTTCGTCAATAGACCCACTGGATCTGACCCAGTGAGATGATAGAGTTTAAGTTCAGGTCTAGGGCGGTTATATAACAATGTATTTCTCCCGTGCAAGTTGAATGAGTAGTGCATATTCCCAAGACTAAAATAACTCTTTCGATCCGTTGCTGGTTTCCGTATAAGCTTTACGCCTTTCTGTCTACACAGTACTATAGCTGTAATAGAGCCACTGAGGAGTGATAACTCAACAGTGAAAGTCCACCATTGAGACGGCACTAGCTCATCCGTCCGGTGCTTCAGACGACTGGTTTACATGGACAAAACTCGGGAATGTTCTTTGGCGATATGCATCGAGTGCAGCACGGAGCCTAAAGTCATCTTACATAACCAGGAACAAGTACAGGTTCTGGCAACCCACTTTTGTATCTCTCTGGCGTGACTACGCGCCATGTCTATCTGCTCTCTACGGAGCCTACTGTCGGCAAACCTCGCTTGAGCTTGTTGAATTTCCCGCATATCTTCCTCTATACGGCCTCCACCTCCTACTGGGATACGTCGCTCTCCTGCACGATGTCTAAAGGAAAGAAGTGCAATATAGAACCTTCGATTCTGCGCCGTACATGGAGCCAACTTGGCTTTCTTCTCCAGCGTGTCCATCACTGAGCTCTTTGATGGCTTCTCGCTGGAGTACAGTCCGCTGTAGCTCCTCAGCCTTGTATCGAAGCTCCTGATAAGCAAAGTCGTAAGCTCGCCGAAGGACTTCGGCTCAATATGTCACCGTACCTCATTCTCCTTGCGTTTGCCTTCGTTTTTCCGCTTCATTTCTTCGAACTGAAGGGAATAGGAAAATCACCTCATCAGTAGACCTTCATGAATACTTGTGAAATATAATTATATGCATTGCAGTTTTGTAGCTACGACCGATCCCAGATTTTATGGACGGACCTTTATCGTGCCACGGACTCTCCGCACGAGTCGGGCACCAAGTGTATCCGTGGCTGATAGAGAAGAGACTCACCTCCTTTATCAAAGCTACTTCTTTCTCAGCACCGCTCTTTTCAACTTTCTCTATCAACTGAGTTAGCGCCTCCTCCGCGTTCTTCCGCTGTTTCCTGTCTTCAGGGTTAGTATTGTATTCTGAGTTGTACTCAGCTGAATCCATTCGCCGACGTGGGCATACCAGATAGTGCCGTCTGCAGGTCTTTTGTGACCCTCATCATTTGGATGTCTTTCGATCTCTCCTCGAGATCCTGCAGGGAAGTCGTATGTCGGATGAAGATATAATGAGTCATAAAGTGACCTCTCTCTTGAGAACCAATACCGCTTGTTCCCACTCTAGCAGGCTCAGCCTTTTTCGGAAGTTCTTTATCTTATGCAAGACTGCTAGCTTCTCCTTAGCCAAAGCAATAATGTGCCTTTCACTCGACATCAGGTTCTCCAACGATATCTTGATGACTTGCCTGTTCCTAACTTCGATTGTCTCTTCCGTCGGTACAATTATGGCATCGCCGTAGTCGGTGACTACAGGTGCTTCCGGGACCTCAATCAAAACCTGAGTATCACTAGTGATGCTGAGACAGAGTAAGAGGCTTACCTGTCTAGCCATCAGAGGCACTTCGATATCAAATTTCTCTTCTAGCATTATCTCCCTATGTGATGCCAGTTGTTGGAGCAATGTTCTCTCTTCGAACATGGCATTCTCCAGCCTGCATGCAATAGTATTTGGTTCGGGATTATCTATAGCATTTCTCACCTCAGTTGATGGAACCACTGACGTCTGTTAGCAATATCTATCAACTCATTCATCCTGCGGATTTCCAGGTCCAACGCGCACCTGCTCGAGCCAGTAACATCTGTACCCACATGCGCGTCCCAAAGCACCGGTCCTGGCGGAGCCTCATGGCTTCATCGAAGAGATCTTCTTCGATTCCATCTGGGCAGTCGTCCGGATACTTGAAGGTGATAATCTGACAGGATTTCTATGCTCCTTATCAACGGACTGGTCGATACATCATCAATTGAAGGAGTGCTCAATTGGTAGTCGGCTGGCTCGTCCGAATAGGAGGCCCCTGATTCCAACCAAGTGAGGCCGCATCTCACGTGTTTGCCGCACCCTTGCTCTCTGCACGTGTCTCAGCTATACGTGAACGTGATGTTTGTCGTTGGAACAAGTTGTGCGACAGCTAAATGTGAAAGCTTTAAACGGTCCCGATCAGCGCTTACATGTGAACTTGTGTGGGATTTCCTACGAGAGGCGATTTCGTGATCCTGGAGAAGGTGAAATCTACTGCAGCAGGAGGAACGCTTCGATTACGTTGCTCACGTCCTCGCCGGGCAGGGTGGTCCGAAAAAGTGCCAGCAGCTCATTAAAGGTCTCCGTGTCCATTCCTGAAGGTTAAGGGAATCTCATGCCAAACGAGCGCCTACCCGTATTGACGCACGAGAACTTCTGCTTGAAATAGGCAACCTGAGATATAATACTTTACCGCCGTAGTAGGCACGATTCGAAGGGAGCCTCACACAATCCCTCTCTTGTCTGACAATCTCATCTGTTGCCTTCTCCAGATCGCGCACCACGGCGGAGAAACTATCGTACTCTTCGCGGCAGTCTGTTACCTGCATTATGCATTCAACTTGATCCGGCGACCTTTATGAATAATCGACTCGCATACAAGACGAACGTATTAGAGGGATTCAATCGGTAACATTCGGACCTTTTGCCGAACATGTGCGATCTTAGCGTTCATCTCGACCAGTGTGGCTTTATCCTCGGCCGCCTGCCGCAGTGCAAGGTCGTGGTGTAGAACCAGCAGCTCTTGTGTCAGGCTGAGGCTAAACTCGCACCATCCAGTGGCCACAGCCTACATCTTGAGATCGGTATCGACTCTCGTTTGGTACAGATTTTTGAGAAGCCCGTTATCAAAGGCAGCAATGAGCTCTCTTATTTCGCCCTTCAGCTGAGCCAGCTCGTCCCCCAGTTGCGTTCTGTACGCCTCCTAAAGAGAATGATAGATAGCAAGAGTAACGGGTAAGGTTAGGTCACCTGTTCCACTGCAAGGGTCTTCTCTCTAGCAAGTTGATCGGCAAGCGCTATCTGAAGCATTAATCAGGATGGGGGAGTTATCAGTTCCTCAGAAGAACAACCACGGTATGCCACAGACCGTGTCCGACCTTTTGCTCTTCATCCATCTCTTCCTCGGGGGTCGTATCCATCCAGTCTTCCCTTTCCAAACGGACCTTCTCACCAGGCTTCATTCAGTAAGAGATAGTGCTTTACTTCCAAGGGACTCAGATCCTTCTTAGTCTTCAGTGTGCCTCCCATCATTGTCACTAGAGCCTTCTGCTGCCCGCCATCACCTTCCTGTAGCTTCCGTAAGCGTTCGGCCTCAGCAGCAGCCTCCATGTCCTGTCCAAAGCCGTCGTATGGGTTAGAATCATCACAGCTCACCAAGCGGGCCTGCTCTTCTTTGCTGATCCACTTTTTCGACTTGATTTCCTTTTCGTCTACTTCTAAGATCGATTCAGGCCGCTGAAGGGAAGAATACTCCCGTCAAACCCAGGCGGGTCATCGACTGGTGGAACATGACCAGTGCGAGCAGCACTCACTTCGCCAGATGGCGCATCGCATCCTGTTGGGTCGGTCGGCGGTACTTCCTCAGATCCGAGCTCGGTAAGTATAGCTCGGATCCTATGGAACCTCTCGGAAATATGCTGCAAGCATGCAGAGGTGAGCACGCTGACGTCGACACCGCGATACCCACTTCCATCGTTTTGGCCTTCTCGGCCTTCACTTTTTTGAATACCCCATTGAATGCTCTCTTGTACTCCATGCACATCTCTTTTAAAAAGTGCACTTGGGTCCTGTAACCGTGATGTGGAGGTAGTAGGTGGATGAAAAACGGCCAAACGAGATACATTAAGTAGACTTGACTATATGAATCATGCCTGGTATAACTCTATTTGATTCACTTGTTGAGGTAATAAAGGCTCTTTCAATCAGCTTCATCTCTACTGCATTCGGAGTCGTATTGCTCGACATATATGCGCTATATAGTAAAAGTAAGCACGTCTCCCTCCTAGACGTTAAGGGTTGAAGTAGGCAAGATGAACTGAAGACCCGGTTCCAGGGATACCTCCTCCGAGGGCAGCTGACGAGTTCCATCGGGTCATACAGGAAATCTACGCTCGTCGTCTCACTAGCCAGGAGACACGGATACGCTATGCCGGCGTCTGTAATTTGAACCCCAAATGAGCTTCCTGTCTGCCTCATGGCAGATGCATCTAGGAGGGAAAAGTTGTCCGAGACGAGCGTGAATGGTGACTGTCACCTTGACTATGTACGTCGGTAGCCGAGCCAGGTGCTTCCTCAAGAGCCTTAGCCGACTCCGACGGCACAAGTTCTACCAGGATAAATGAGACTGCATCAGCAATTCGGGCTCACTTGTTATTTCTTCGGGCATCTCCCATCGACATTTGCCCCAGTTGATAAGGTACTCTTCCTCACCAACACATACGTTTGTGGGATTCAGTGCATCGTCCTCGACCGGCAGAGGGCAGTCGCATACGATATCGGTCAGCCAAAGAGACTCGCGAGCCTGGGCGTCTCGCAGGACCTGCATTCAGCAGCGCTTTCCGACTCTGTTGCGGTCTTGTTACTCGAAGCTTCTTGAGCAGGGGATTCGAGCTGTCCGGAGCTGATGTACCCGAGCGGAAAGAGTAATTAGCCACACTCAGTTTGCTGCTTCCATCGATAGCGTGAAGCTGAGCTTGCTGTACCTCCATGGGCTCCCAGAATTCACCCACGAGGCAATCTCGGAGCGCCGCCCTTGCAGAGATTTCATCCTGATAGGATGCATCTCTAGCGTGTCGGCTAACACTTTCCTCACTTTCAGTTTTTGCCTCAACTCGCGCGATTTCCGATCGCACTCGTCGGCGACTTCCTGTTGGGCCTCAAAATCAATGCACATCTCATGCCTTTCAAGCTTCTCCTCTTCTGGCCCAGTCTGGTTCGCCTCAACGACTTTCCTCAGTTTCTCTCGAAGTTCGGCCACCTCCTGCTGCGCCTTCTGGACGAGCTCGATGCGGCGAGCCTCTCGGCCATCCAGGCTTCTCCGAACGGCGACTGCATTCTCAACTCGGTTCATGTGCTCTTCCTTGCTCCATGGTACAAGTTCGGAATCGTTGATTAGCCTTTTGGGCTGGGTGTCGCCCTCTAGCGCCAGCTCTCGGACTTCTGGCAACACGGTGAAGGTTGCAGGCAGAGCCGCATGTTCTCCAGGATGCGGGAGGCGCCACAAAGCCATGCCGTCGCAACCCACACTGGAAGCCACTAGTCCGTCAATCACAGCGAGCGCTGTCACACCGCAGTGGTCAAGTTGAAGGCTTTCGACCGTTGAGGAATGACCGTTTCGTAGCGAGATGGAATGGACTGTTCCATCCGAGGATGTCACCACCAAAGTATCCCCATCTCTCGACAGTTTCTGGACAGGGCGATCCCCTTTGTGAAGGACTCTTGCCAGGGGTAACTCGACTACATCGGTCATATCGGTAGGGTAAGAGTACAGCGCAACCTCGCCTGCAGCATTGGCGATTATTAGCTGTTCGCTGTATGACTCCATGGCAGTGATTTTCGAGGCGCACGGAACTTGATACTCATTAAAAGTGATATTGCTCGGATTCAGGAGCCCATCCACCAATCTGTCGAGCGTAAAGCTGACCGTTAAGACAGCAGCTCCGCGACCACTGGTGACGGCTATGATTAACAAAGACCCTTTCCACCCGACACTTGTGACGGTACGACCATCCAGGATGTCATTAAAGGCCTTTGCGGCGCTGATGTGGTATACCACGCTGAGAAGTCCGGCCTTTCCTCTGAGAGTCAGGAGGAAAAGTTGGCCATCTTCCAAGAGAGCATAGCAGACTTCACTGCCACCAGGGAATGGTGTGATGCCAATATCCACCACCGGTGAGTTTGCGAGCTTTGTAGCTGAGCTTTCTAGCCCTCGGGACACGTCCAGGACCACCGGATTGTTGTCGTGAAGTTCAATGGTTTGGACAACGCCGTTTTCACTGCCCACTACCACTGTGCGAGACGATGATGAAGAAGCCAAGCAATTAATGGGAGCGTGACGCGCTTGAAGGAATGTCAGGTACGGGTAGAGGCCAATGTCGTCCGCAGAGGCTCCCACCATGCGAATAGCTCCTGTCGACAGTGCTACGAGGAATACGGCGGAGCTATCTCCTTGGGGAGGGAGGGCCATGATGTCGGTAATGCACTCAAGAGCGCCGCATCGTGTTGATCCTCGATAAGTGAGATGAGGCAAGCTGACCTGAACATCGGTTCGATAACGGTGTACTGCCACCAGTGATAAAGCTCACCTTGTCAACCTTCGGGCATATCTCGCCTTCTTGGGGAGCGACACATTCTTGCATCCTCTTCGCAAACGCATCACATCTCTCTTTCACACAGATTGACCACAGCTGGCCATTGTCAGTGCAGGCCCAGAGAGTATGTCCTTCCGGGGATGAGAAAACCCACTTTGGCGAGTTTGCCTGCCCTGGGATGTCCAAGATGTCAGAGTACTCCCTTAAGATGAGGGCGGACTGGCTCCCATCGTCAAAGGCGAGCACCTGCCGAGCTCGATGAGCTGTAGGATGCATCGGCCCAGGAATGGACTCTCCGTCGAAATGCCAGACATTCACGTGGTTGTTGTCGTGGACCGTAATGAGGCGTTTGTCAGTGCAGAAAAACATACGGCGTATCGGGGTCAAGTCTTGGAGCCCCAGTATGAAATGGACGGACAAGGGGATGAAGTCATTCTCGAGCTGGGGAACTTCTTGAGTGCTGGTCTCGTGCATCGAGAGGCACATCAGGAGGCCCGTTGACGTAGATATCAATAAGTGACCCTGAAATACGGGCAGAACTTCCCGTCTTGCTAACACAGTGGTGATTGACTAACTCACCATGGGACACCACACGACAGACGACACGCTCCACTTGGCGCCGATGCCATCAAGGAAGCCATTCAAGGCATGGCTTGAATACACGGTGGGCAGGAATGTCTGATACCTGGTAGGAACCCCCTCACTCCCCTCTACAGTGAATGCAAGAATGGGGACCTTAGCGCGGGAAGAGGCTTCGCGACTCACGTTTTCTCTATAGAGATAGCGATAACGTGCTTACTGCCTACCGCTACCACCAGGTCCTTGTGCCTGAAGGAGCCCTTAAGAGACACTAGCTTCTATACTCACTTTTCGTAGGGTAAAATCTGTGTGAATCTTTCGTGGCTGGTGCCAGTAAGGAGATCAATATGTTCCAGACCAGGCAGTGCCTTCGAAATGAATCCCCCCGTTTGATAGGTATGTCCTACCAGCCCATTGGCAACGCTGAACACTTGGAGGTAGGCCTTATCTATATTCCCGGCAACTGCAAACACTCTTGTGCCACAATTAGAAATTGCTGTGGCCTCCACGCGTGTGTTGCCGTCAGTGGAGACAGCCATACTGTGGCGCATCTCAAGCCCTCCGCTCTGATCGAGCTGGTACAACGCTATCTGCATGAATGAAGAACATACTGACGCAGTGTTAGAATATGCCTTCACCTTCGCCGCTTCGGTAAGGTGTTCGGAACTGAGCAGTATTTGCCCTTTGCGCGAGGCAGAGAGTCGCCCGTGCTCCTTGCAGGGAGAACGGCAATATTTCATCGTATTATGCTCTACATCCCAGATACACAGGATGTTACCAACTTGGTAAACCAAGGTTGTCTCATCAACGAACAGAGGGATCGCCTCGCCCCCCACAATGGTGCTCATCTCAAGGGGGCTGCTGGGTGTCGCCATTGGTTCCCGTAAAAAAATCTCCATGGTGGCGATGGACAGACAGTCAAACGGCGCGCTGTGGATATGCACTTCACAGCATCATCATAGGGAGGATCCCTTTACCAAAAATGGTATATATAGATTACTCGTTCGTGCGGGGCTAAAGCAACTAACGAGCCGGCGGGAGAGACTTGGCGCCGATTCTGTTCGTCGTAGGCGAGCAGCTTTCAGGCTGCTACGACGAACTTCGACTCTAGTGAGCGAGTTGAGCATGTTGCAATTGACACGAGAACTAAACTTCACCAGATAGGAAACCTCACTTCGCCGGCGTGACGGCAGGGAGACTGCCACGACGTATGCGGTTGGGCGGAGAAACAACTCTTAAACGTTCATGGACAAATAGCCGCAGCTCATCTTCATCCCACTGGTCGATGCCCAGATCGGGGTGCTCCATGGAATTGCGCGCCATGGAGAGGTAGAGAACCATCTCTAAGACTTCTGCCGTTTTTCTGTCAGCTCCGCAGCACTCGAACTCGAAGGCGAAGCGACAGGTATCTGTTCAAGATCGATGCAGTGCAGCATTGATCGTTGCCGCTGTTATTAAAGGATCCTACTAGAGTCCTCCGTCCACATAAAGCACAAGGATTTCTCAAGCACATCGTCTGTCGTACTATCGGGTGTAGAAAGGAGGGAGAGCGGGCCGCAGGTAACATCCGGTAGTCGAATACGAAAGTCGTGGAGGCTGTCGTCGGTGATGACCTGCCGGCTTGTATCAATAAATGAGCGACCATGGCTCTTACTATTTTAACTGCATCACGTTTAGAACCGGCAGTATTATCTTCGCCGTCAGACGGCCCGATCGGGGATAGGACTAGTGAGACCAAGGTCTCCTCTTCCGCAGTGAAGGACAATCGAGCCGATGCGAAGAACTGTGGTTCGAGCAACAGCTTGTGCCTGAGATACAAAGCTGGAAAGCACCAAGACGGGAGCCACCGGCCGACTTCGTTGTTGTCGAAGCTCCTGGACGCCACTTCCACAGCTGCCCCGTGGCGAGAGGAATTCCGAGACTGGGCAGCCGGCCCATGTCGAGCTGCCTCATCACGGTTAAGGCCTCGGAGAAGCTGAACGGGGGGTCACGGAAGTGTACGGGGAGTGATGGCTCACGCCAGGTCGTCAAAGTCCCATCGACCGATAATGCCGTCCAGCCCCTCCGAGCTAGGTAGAGCGCTACGAACTGTGGTGAGGCTGAGCGTCAACATTTGCGCCGCCAGAGATATCTGGGGAACGGCCTGGCCTCCTAGACAGCAACATCAGCTACATCGGAGATAAGATCTCTCAGCCGTCTGGCCTGCTCCTCCGCACCGATGACTCCTACGCCGACACCCTCCTTGGGAGAGGCGTCCTTGGATTCTGTTAAGATGTTCCGTTCATTCTCTTGACGCAACTCGTTGATGGATGCAGGCATAATGAATGAGTGAGTAGGC
>JAAPAO010000530.1:0-25223 GCA_013115145.1 Perkinsus chesapeaki
GGTGTCAGCTGCTACTATTGCTGGTTGTACGCATGCACCGCGCGCGAGATGTTGAAGTCACTATATCGCAGGTATTACCGCGACACTTCCAAGCCCTGGCTGGGCGACTCTTTCTAGCACTCAACAGCATTGGTAATAAGTATGACAAGTAAAGTGATTAGAAGAGGCATTAATACAGGCTAGCTCCCAGCTGATTCCGTACGCTCTATAAACTCCGGAAATGGGGCACGCGTCGCTCCGTAAGCCGGCACCGCAAAGGCCGCACAATACAAGAGCGCGCGTACTCACTGCGAACACTAGGCTCAAGCCCGAAGCCTCCTGTCTCATGGCGATAATACATGTGTGGAGTAATGATATTATTTCAAAATATTCTAAGTTTATTTGGAGGACTGTATTATGCTATTAATATACATGACGTTCATGTTTGCAACGAACTGCCAATAAAATACATCTCGCCTTTTCATTCCCTTTCACGGTGAAAGTTTCGCCGAATATGCATGTACTTTAAATGGCTAGCGGATAGACTATTTCTCCACGCATCAATCTTGCAGGAGTGTGAACGGCACACACATGCGCACTACCCAAGCGAAGTATGTGTAGCGGGTGGCTATGGGCGTACGCGTACCCGCGTCTCAGCTGGCGAGGTGATACTCAAGGCTCCTGAGCTTCCGGGCATCTCTTCTATGATGATATCTGTCTTTCAACTTGGTCTTCGGACGGCACGCACTAAGGCACGGACTACCAGATAGTCTCGTATTTCGCGCCGCGCTCTACGATCCCATGCGTGCCAGCCTGGCCCTGGCACTGCCAGGGCCGCTCCTGGCAGGAAAGCCAAACAATTCTAAACGCATTGCGGGAAGAGCCACACCCAGCTTATATTATGCTGGGAATAGGAGAACCGATCTGCAAAACTCGAAAGCTACTCATAAACTGAACCCCGTACCAGAACTGATAACCGTATCTACCCTTCATCAAGTCAAAGTTACAGTGGAGTATCGGCAACTCGGTGTTCTGCTCACTAGCGAAGCAGGCTCACAGGAGAGCGGGGTTCGGCATGAGTAACATTTATTTCGGCAGTATCGACAATTACAAGGGATTGCGTAACGCGTTCACAAACTAAACGCAAGAAGTACTTCAACATGAGAGAACGCGACGTAAATGCCCAGGAAGAGAGAAGTTTATATGAAAAGTGGACAGATACTATGAAACTATTCCAGATCCGTCTTCCGTTCGGTCACTCACGGACTGGATTCACTATCGGACCACCTACACCAGCCTTTTCGTAGGTTAACCATGTAAGTACCATAAGCTGTACGCAAAGTATCACTAGGCTGGTTATAAGCGAAGAAGTCCACGGTATCCTCGATGTTCAGAGGGCGACAGACATTCCTGGCTCTCTCAGTGAAAGCTTGGCGAAGAAGTTGGCTACTATTGGTAAGTTCATATGTGTTCGTACCAGTAACAAATGATGCTGGGGATCGGGTCCAAATTGTAGTGCTTTCAGGTTTGCACTGAACAGCCTCTTTGACAAATGACACTGGGGTGGGCCAGTAAGACTCGATACACAATAAGTTACTCACGTTGTAGTGATAATTGCTGGACGGAGCAGCTCTTGAACACCAAGTATTAATAACAGACCAGATGTACACAAGGAAGGGTATTTTCATAGTGTGCAGAGTCCAGTGAAGCGTTGAAGTAGATCCCCGATAAACAGTTAAGAGGAGGATCCAACTGATAGATAGTTTTAAAGCGAGCGGAAAGCTGACAAAAAATGGCTCACGGAATAGCTTAGTAGTCGTCTATAGAAGAACAAATCGCTCAAGTGAAACAGCGCGTGCGGCGGGTGCATGTTATGTGTTATGCCTGCTGCATTTGGGTGCTTAGTCGAGTGAACTCGCATTGTGCGAGTTGCGCACGCGTGCCCCGTGACACGGGGGCCCCGCGACGGGGCCCGTGTTGATGCGCGCGAGGGGGCAATGTCAATGTATCCGACGCAGTCTTGTTCTATCTACACGAGGTATGTTGTTTCATCTGACTCACCAAGGTGCAGCTTGCCCGGCAAGCCTTGCCGCGGATCTAGTAGTTCTATTTCGTTGTTAATGAAAAACCAGAATATCAGGGATTTTTTCAACAAACTACGCGCCAAGCAAAGCATGTTTTTTCATTTTTTTATATTTCTTTACATTTTCCGACCAAGTTCCGGACCGTCCTAACAGCGCCAGCAAATTGTTAAAGTAATCCGTCACCGATCAAGTGCGAACTCTTTGCGTCTTTCTGATGCAGGGCGGCAATCAGGGCGAACACGAGGCGCCAAATTTCGCCTCCGTTTTCGTTAGAGTACGGCCAGCCAAGGAACTCTGCTATTTCGGATTCTCCACCCACTTCTGTATACTCCTCACTTAGCCCTTCATGTATTCGAGAATGCCCGAGGACGGATATCCGGATGAAACATAGAGGGACACATTAAAGTAGGATGTGTTGTATTCTTCACAACAGCAACACACTACATGCTCTAAGAAAGAAAGAAGCCACAAGTGTTCCAACAAGGGAAGCATAGCAACATCCTCACAGAGTAAAGGGCTGCGGCTGAGATGCTCGCCCGAGGAATCAATAAACCTTCACGCTGGCGCCATCATGTGGCACACTTCTCTGCGAGTTTCGGTGTCACCGAAACCGAATCGGTGATACCGTCGCCCTTAAAGAGGATGTGGCCGACCTCGTTCGACTCCTCTCACAGTGTCGGCGAAACAAGTCGAAAGATGATAATGGAAGAGGTTAGGCGATAGCTTGCCGTTTTGGAAATAAGATGACCCATTTAAAAACCAAACTGGTGGAGCATATACATGCCGTGCGTGATGCACCTACGTGCCTGCGACGGTGATCTGGTACCAAGATCACGTTCCACAGACCAAACATACGACTAGTTCTACAAGAGCTTCACAAAGCAAAGGTGAAACCTAAAGCCCGCAGGATTTGGTCCGACTGCATACCGGTACTGAGGTTAATATTATATTATGTGAGTTCATGCACAGGCTTTTGGCTGCAGAGCTCCACTAGAGAGTTTATAACCGCGTTTCCTCTTGTACTGAACTCTCCTTGAGCTGGTAATGAAGTTGAGGATACTCAACTGAGAGCCATGTTGCATTCTTTACATCATCATATAAGATCTCTCTGCCATGGTGGGACCTTATATGGCTTTTATATCATTGCTCTCGTTGTAGGGACGACGGAGCCAGCGGGACCAGTGGAGCCGCAAAGCGTGGCGCAAAGCATGGCACGCTTGCGTCGGCTGCATGAGTCGGGCTTCCTCATGAACATCTACATTTAACACTTTCTCGCAGCAACTTTTTCAAAGAATGAACCCACTATTCATTATACCTATGCTGGTCGCCTACCTTCTTGGGTTTGCTCGTGGATACGATGAGTACGATCTCGCAGGTGGCCATAGAGGAGGCTGGTTCTCACCATGCGACGGTGCCCCCAACCCTACCCCACTCTATGCCATTTTTTTCACTGCATTTTCGGTGACTCTCTATCTTTACACGCCTAACAAGGCAGCGACCGTTCCTCTCGGGCCTTTTGAGTACTATGTAAGGGACTTGCCGAATGGATTATACTCGGACGCAGTTGTGCCTACCTTCGATGCCTCTGCTGTAAGACACGAAGACTATGGACAGCTCATCTCGAAATCTTTCGACGTCATCTTCGTCTCGGGCGAACATAGTTTGGAGCTCTACCCAGTGAATGACACCCCCGATCGCTTCCTACGTCTTTGCAGGCAATGAAGAGCTATTGTGTGAAATGGGGCATCGAATGAAACCACAGATGGCTTACGAATATATGCTCTAAAAAGAAAACTGTTGTATGTATTCAGGTTGTCGGTTTATTGCTTTTGAGAATTCCTTTGAGGAATTTCCTTGTTATCCACCTGATACCGTCATGCCTTGTGCGTTGCTTCGAAAAACGAGGTTAACCACATTCCCCCCGTTCAAATCGAGTTTTGTTTTCAATCGCGACCTAGAGTGACAGTAGTCATCCCTTGAAAACATAACGGAAACTAACTGAACTCGACTGAAACTCGACCTTGAATACATAACTTTTGTCCAAGTGCGGGAAGGGGGGCCTTCCCGATTGCTTGGACTCCGAAACATGGGTATGTTAAATAGGTTTCAGGACTGGAGAGAGTGTTCGCGCGCTTCTCTCACCCACGATTGGATGTATAAAACGGTCACAGATACGCGGCTGGACATGATATTAGAGACTAGATCATTTTGAGCTCAATCCACTCGTTCAGTTGTTGAGTCGGGCAGTGCAAGTGCATCTCCTTACAGAAAGTTTTGAGATCTGCCACGTCACGAACAGACCATGGATACCATGCTCCACCGAAAGGAGGTTTACTAGTTATTCATTTATCACTCTCGTGTGATTTTCACTCCTCTCGACTTCGCTGGTACCGTACCACAAGCTATGGTCGATAACCCACATTATCAAGTCTCTTACTAGGCTGTCTTGGTTGGAATTTTCCTGCCTGTTCAATCCTTCACCTCCGGCGTAGACATACTGGCGCTAGTGGTTCCGCGTTTCGCAATTCTGACAGGATTCTTTCTAATTGGGATAATCGCCCCGGCCTTTGACGGTTCAGACAACTTTGTTCACAAGTGTTGAATTATTTCATTATCTATCTTTGTGCTTCCTAGGAGTAAGTTGTTCCAAGCACTGAGTCCAATGTCCATCATCTCTACTTTGGTCCTTTGCCTAATCGGGGTTGCTCAAAGCAAGTACGACCAGTTAGATCTCGCACAAGGCTGTAGAAGCGGGTGGTTCTTACCATGTGGTCATAACCCGACCAGCCTCCATGACGTCTACTTCAACGTCTTGTCGGTAAGCTTTTACGCTCGCAACGATAGCGGCACAGGATTCTTCAAGCTCGGGGCTTTGAAGTACGAAGTGGTCGAGGACGAAGTCAGATTTACCGAATATGTACCCAATACGGTATACCAGCCTCTTGCCCCTTA
This sequence comes from Perkinsus chesapeaki, assembly GCA_013115145.1. Lineage (NCBI taxonomy): Eukaryota > Perkinsozoa > Perkinsida > Perkinsidae > Perkinsus > Perkinsus chesapeaki. The sequence goes on from JAAPAO010000530.1 coordinate 5,016, forward strand.
TTTCACCAAGCTAACTTTCGAGCGTATCACCATTATAGATCGGGATACACTGGAACTCTCCCCTTTGAATTTCATTGACACCCTCCGCCTTTGCAGGCACTGAGGGCATAGTTGGTGAAATGTGGCTATCAACTAAAGCCATAATAGCATATAACTATGTGAACTCATGAAAAAAGTTTGTTGTATGTGCTCCGAAGCTGAACTTCAGATTGTAGAGTCGTTCTTGAAAAGTACGCGATAGGAATCAATTCCCCTATCACTGATCTAATATCTTCATATGCGGGATGTCGTGTTGCTTCGATGAGGTCAACTACGTTTCCATGCTTTCACATTCAAGTGTTGCGCTAAGTGAGCGCACTTCCTTGGGAGGGCGACTCATCCCCTATAACAGACACAGAAGAGACATTACAGTAACTAGCAGCTACTAACTACACACCCAACTTCAATAGACTTGGCGAATGTTCAAGCTACACCAAATGTGCACTTTCATAGCTACTTCAATTGACATATCTTACACAAGAGCAAATAAGAAACGATATTTCGCAAGTCAACATAGTACTGATACTGAACCGAAAGTTTGCCGTCAACGATTGAGCGATGATATAAGAATCATTTCAACTCAAGCAGCTGCTTCAGTGTCTCCCGTTCCTTACTCGTTGCCCAGCTCCCATCCGGGAAGGTGCTTCGGAGATCTTGTATGCCCTGGGCCACCATCGAAAAGATAGTGTCTCGCCTCTTGTTCACATCGGGGCCAGCACCAGTAGGACGGGTAACCCGTGGGACACTAGTCAGACTGCCGAGCTTAGGCACTGGACTCGGACTTGCCTCCATTGCCAAGACCCTCCCCCGCGGAACAGGAGACTTCTGTGCCGAGAGCGTAGGGGACTTGGGAACCTTGTCGGAACTAGCGGTCGGGGTCTTATTTATTGCCGCCAACCGAGTTGCAATTGCGCCCATCTTCCCAGGCGTTGACTGGTTATCATCTAACCAGCTAGCAGGGGTGGGAGGACCAGAACTAGAGTGATCATCACCAGGAATATCAATCGAAGGCTTAGACTTAGCAGCCGCAGCTCTGAGCCCCGTGCTCGCCTTGGCAGTCGTCACCGCGCGCGGCGGAGGCGGTGGAGCTGCTTTGAGGCTAAACTGTGCCATTTTCGTTAGGCCAGGGATATCCAACTGAGATGCCATCACTTTCCGTATCTCGCTCTCTGATAGTCCCCCAGATGCTTGCACACGTATATCTCCAGCCTCGGCTACTTTGGAGCTAACGGATGGCCTGGAACTTCCAAGCGACGGGGCCGTCAGCCGACTACATGGAGACATCCCTTGTATAGGCGCTGCCGCCGGACTGACTTGTCGTGTGGGAGCGGCGACTTTCCCGACAGGCTTCGCCGGGGCCTCTTTAGTCGCCCTACCAATGCTTGTCGCAGGGACAGGTCCAACTCCTGGCGGGTGGCTCAACCTAGGATTAGGGGCGGCCTTCTTGGTAAGGGCAGGGGCTCCAGATACTGGGTGTGCATTCTTAGCTATCGCCGTCGGAGTGACCCTCCCGTTGCCTCGACGAGCACTTGCTTCGCCCACCATGGCCGCCTGAGCTGCCTTGAGGCTGATAGGAGCCGTTGTTTTGCTGGGACCACCGCTCTTCGGCATGGCTTTCCTCAGTGCCGCCGCTTCATGTTCCGAGCCGTTGGAAATCCTAGGGGAAGGTCCTACGGAGGACGCAGTCTCACTGGACCCTCCTTTCTTCGGGAGCTTGCTTGTGGAGGCCGAGCTCACCAGTTTAGCTCGCTTGGCAGGAGGAGGCGACTCAGACCAGGGATGCCCAGATGACGTGCCACTCGACGGACGCAGCCGTGCTTTCATCCGAGGAAGGCTCACTCTAGACCACTGTTCGATGCACTCATCTAGGTAGGACCTGCGAACAGCCAGAATCCATGTAATGTTGATAGCAGTAGTGCGCACCTGTCCTCGGGGCCCACCGTGTCCAGCATTGAAGCATTTATGTTGCCTCGATGAAATCTCTTTGTGAGCTCTTGAACGTAGTAGTTAACCCATTTCTTCGGGTCGTTAACACCCTTCTTAACCATCGGCACTTTGAAGCCCATTCGCTCCCAGAAGAGCCGCTCCTAACAAGTAAGCCGATAAGTAATGCTCGGAGAGGCGTAGGTTACTTGGTAAGGCCTCCAGAAACAACGTGTAAGATTCTCACTGGCCATGACCCATTCAAAGCACTCTGGCATAAGCCATGCTCCATGCAGCCTATCAACCCTGAGAAGATCCATTAATGCCAGTTCTAGGCCAGGGGCATCATCTCAGTGTGAGGGCTACTTTCCCAGACTCTAGGGCCCAGAGGCCGCCCCGCCTTACTGTTGCGGAAGTAGTTTCTTGTCAGCAGATCTCCTCCTTTTCGTGGTCTCTTTAATATCCTGGATTTGGGTGTTAGTCAATCCAAGCTAAAACAGTACCAAGTGGAGCACAACCAAACCGAGCCTACCGCAGCGTCCAAGAACACGAAGGCTAGATTTGTGGGCGGCGGGCGGCTGGTTTTCTCTCCCCGTATGGCTGCGAGGAGAGTCCGAATAATCTCTGTGGTGAAGCGGAGTTCGCCAAAGTCGCAGGCATAAATGTAGCCGTCTTTGAGCAGGTCAACTGAAGAAGACGCTTGCGGTTTACTAGCGAACACGTTAATTGACATGAAGATCATCATAATATAATCGAGCATGATGCTTACATAGTGGCGAATCAATATTAGGACACCAGTTAACAGGAATGAGATAGAATTGACATATGGAAAAAATATAATTCCATCAATTAGAAAATGACGCTATTAACCTCACGTTGACATGTGATAGACTCGCACAGCATAGAACGGGTGATGGTATCTCAAAGTCTCACAACACAAGCCACGAGTATACTGGATGATGATGCCTATGGTTCGCGGCTTCCTTGATTATATAGCCAGGTTTTATCGCACTAGTCAAAGCATGTAAATTATCCGATTTCAGGAACAGTGCTGTGACAGCACCCAACTGCTACCGCTAAGCGCTCCCCTCCCCTGCAGATCGCCGAAAAATCCAATTATCAAAGATGACACGATTGAGCACCCATTCGAGAAGCGATACTAAAACTACACTACTTTCCGGGCATACTCGACGATTGTCTTACCTAGAGCTGCCATGCACTCAATATCCTTACCCAGAACGGTGACCTCGCCGAGGGAGAGCATGTGGATGGCGGGGCCGCGTCTCCGTATTGAGGACAAGATGAGGAGGAAGTCCGACTTGGACGGATCTGGTACTTTGTCGCGGAACGAGAACACTGGGCCTGCAAAGTGAGACAGACAAGTACTATTTTATTCTCGCTGGCATGGGAAACCTCACAATCCCCGATAAACGAAAGACGGTGATGCTTACTCGGTTCTGGATCTGTCAGTAACACACTTGCCACCCTCTTGGCCGAGTTCGATATCAAAAATCCGCCTCTTGGCACACCAATGTACTCCGGCGTTGTTATTATAACCTAAGTTGATACCTCACGTGGCTGAGCATATCACAACATCAAGCGCTAATAGGAGGAGAGACTTGAAAGTATCTTTCCCGTATCAGGACTGATATGATTAATAATAATGTTATCAGTATTCAATGATGAACGGGGTACACCGAAAAACGCCTAAACCCGGGAACTATCAATCAATACTCCACTGCAGACTGGCGCCGCCCCTCTTACCTCCATCTCGTGACAAGGCACATCCATCGCACAGGCGCACGGTGGTACATCAGGACCTTCGTCAAATTGCCCTATTGGCGTCATCACCCCGCTTTCGGCCTCACCCTCGGCGGAAGTATGTTCCCTCTCTTCGTGTCGCAAGGCTTGCTCGGAGATATCCAAAAGCACTTCACCAGCTCCCAGCTCTATTAGGCCACCGGAAGAGACCGCGCCCCCACTTCCCTGACCAGTATCCCACTTAGGAAGGCTTTCATTGGAGGACATTCTGAGAGAATCACCGTGGCCTTGAATTGATCGTCACTGAGCCAACACAGTGCTCTGTGAAAGAAACTGGGTTAGTCATGCTCCCCGGAGGACGGGCCCTGAGGCATGCAGTCGGCAGAAGTTGCGTTTTATCTGAGGAGGACCCTTACCGAGCCAGCATTAATCAGGACCTCTGCCAGAAGGCGCATATCGTGAATCAAAAGAATGGATTGTAGTACGTTTAGGAATTTACCACCACCGTTTTCGGAGCAATGCTGCACGCCTCGTCTACAGGAAGGACACACGGAATTCTTCATGGCTTCGCTACAATTATTTCCCCATCGACGCGAAGTTTGCGACACACAGTGAGATCTGCAAATTGTCTCATTCTGCGGAATGGTTCCGCCGGAGGCGTAGCTGTGAGATGAATAAGACACGCTGCTGATGCTGCTCACTCTGACACATCTCTCGTAAAGGTTCATATCCACTACATCTGCTGCACATGGTATAACAAGGCCGACCTGACAGCAAAAGTCAAGTGTATAATTATTATACACTTCAATATTCATTATACAAATACTTCGGGCTTCGACATTATACTATAATGTCTGAGCCCCAAGTACTTGACGACATCGAGATCGAAGCTGAAATTCCCACCCCTACCCAAAATTGATGTTCACCCACCATCGTGGAAGTTAGCTCTTCAATAGCGATTTGCGGGTAGGTACTTTTTATTGTTATATCGAATAGGGCAACAAGCCCTATTCGGACCACAACGGGGCCAATGGCTGGAGTCTAACGTGGGAATAGAAGTCGCGGAGATCCACACTAACAATTCGTAGAAATTGGAAATTCGAGATAAAGTGAACTATTTCACGGACTTGACAACCAGTACGGTATCGGAACTGAGGGATATATCACAAGGCTCAGACACGGCAACTATGAACCCCCTGTGGAGGCTACTTTAACCACGGGCACCTCTAACCCAGCTTCATCTAGACACTGCTGTGTAGTGAACAACTGAGGATGCCGAAGGTTGAGGTCTTCCGGCATTGCACGCGCCAAGCCCGGTCGCAAGCTACCGATCACCGTTACCCAAGAGCCGACCGCCCTGATCGAAGATAAAACACACACCGACTCGGGGGCGAAGTACATATGCTCGAAAGGCCTCCACAACTCTGTGAGATCTGCCCATATACAGGAGCCTCTATCGTGCAGCAGAAAAAACCGCGCGCCCTGAATATTCTCTGACCGCAGCACCTAACGCTGCATCAGTTCCTCGTCGCTGTGCGATGGCATGCTCCCACCTCTCCCACAACTCGGATGAATTTATCTTCATCTCTAATCCCTCTAAATCGTTCATCCTCGAGAAGCTCTCTAATCATCACAACCTCCGATGCATGCATCCTTTCCATTACGGCAACCAAACTCCTAATCGGAGTCGGAGTATATGACAGCCCTATGATTATAAAGCGTCACCGTAGCTGCGAAGAGGTGCAAAAGGCATCCGAAATTTTGCTATTTCCCTGGAAATTTCACATTTTTCCCTGGAAATTTCGCGATTTCCCCTGAAAACTTCACATTTTTCCCTGGAAATTTTGGGATTTTTTTCCGAGAATTTCATCACTATCATAGAGGCACAATTCCAACCCCACTTCTGACTATTGTTAGACTGGACACAACAGGCAGCGCAAGGCAGTGAAAATGGTTGTCAATATACGTAATTTGCTCCAGCTAACCGGCGAGTGCCCACAACTGGGGGTCTTCTATCATGGGTGGATTCGGGTAAGGATCTGAACCAACAGCGGCGGTTACTAACGGGGCTGTCTCCAGATCACCTACCTGTCGCCATGGTCTTCTGGACAAGATTCTGTAACCGCAGCAGGACCAAGTCCACCGAGTCTCTACAGCGGTCGGTTATCACGCCAGCAGTCGAGAACCTGCCAAAAGCGTTTCCGCAGTAAACTCGGTCTTCCGATATTTCCATTTAGTTTACACGCCTTCTCCGGTTGCTGACGAGCCGCGCACGGTGTTTTGAAAATTTTTGGAGTCGGAATGCTCACGGCAATTTTTTGCAAGTTTCGACCCGGTTTTCCTTGAGTTTCACGATGAAAGACATTTTTTAGGTATAATCCCCTTTTCTTCTAGCAAGAGAGTTTAATGAAAGCTGATGGACTCTAAAAAATACGTCGAGCGGCAACATGCGTAGGTTCTAGACTGCTACGCGTGCTGCAAGCCTTACACTTCCTCGCTCCGAACTGTGGCCAGAACATCGTATGCCGCGCGCGGCTTGGAGCTGCTCTTAGATACTTCAGTGAGAGCTAGAAGACGCATCGCTGCCAACTCCAGTGTTCGAGAGCACTTCTCCAGCCACTCGTCGACAGTAACCTGGGCAGTGGACAGATGCTCGAACACACGCAACGGGCTCCTACGTGCGTGGGACACAAGTCCGTCAACATAGCGCCGGTCTCAGCCACGAAGGCCTCCCGCGGTAATAGTGGCGAGACTCCCCAACATAAGCCATCATAGTGAGGCGCAACGTCCGCCAGAGGGGACCTTCCGTTCTTGCTAGAATCACCCTGAATGAAGTGGATGCACTGAGAATCGATTACAAACCTCTACCTGTACTCGTGGGAAAGCTTCATCGAATGCCCCATGCAACGGTGACAGAGGCTCCTTGCGGGCCTTAGCTGCACTGACCTATACAACAGATAACCGCACTCCGCAGAAGCTACTATCCTCACCTTGGGAGTCGGCGGATGCGCTGTTGACGTTCCTGACTTACCCTCCAAACTTTGAGGGCACAACCATAATGATAAAGGTACCGCGCTGAAGAACATGAAATGGCATTCCGAAGAGTTCCCAAGTGCGCTGGGGTATTGACTTCGAGACTGATCGAGCGGTAACCGAAGAGTGGGATGCTGAGATTTCTCTCAAGCAGAAGATGCTGATCTATTATTACGTCAATGATAACTTAAATACAAAGTCGAAGAAAGCGCCTTAAAGGAAGGAAACAGTCGCATCGCGGACCCGCAAGAAGTGTGTTTCGACCCTGCAACCCATCACTGACTGGGAGGTACGAGGTGGGGAGACAAAGACTCATGTCATTTCAAAGCTTGTATGTCAGCTTAGTCATCTTTATATCAGCTTACTTTTCCCCCTTCCATCGACATATCAGCAGGGACCGCCGCAGAGACTCAGAAGAGCACACAGTCGATGCCACGAAGTCGCATAGCTGAAAACATTATTAAAATAATAACGCTTCTCGGCATTGCGGTCTTACCCGCCGAATGCAGTCCAAGAGCGACTCAAAGTATGCGTTGAAGGTATGGTCACTAGCAGATGGTGAGGGCGCCAATAGTGTACATTCTATTATATCCAAGCATAGCCTGACAGTCATAGAGGAGTGCCAACAGCAAGCCAAACGCAACGTTCAACGACCAACCCTCTGCGCATCCCCTCGAAAGCGTTCCGATGCCAAATTGTGGATCTCCCTACAAGCGATGCGCCCCTACCAGTAAACCCTCTGAGTGTATATACTCGGTGGATTGGCTCCAACAGTGACCACCTCATCATCGAAGATAGTCTGAATGTCGCATCGCCCCTGCAGTTTCTCAACCCTCGACTTCGGATACCTGGTGAGATACTTGCCCAGTCTCACCAGCCAGAGGTGCCCTACATGGTGTCCGCGTCCTGAGTGAGCAGCGCCGCATAGGAGAACCCGCCAACAATAACTTTGCCACTTCCGCGTAATAAACCTGGAAGCAAAAGTGCCAGTGGTAACAGCGCTGGCAATTCTAACTTATAATGCGTGTCAGCTGAGTTCAGCGATTCGGTTCTCGATTGGTGATAGAAAATACTCTATTTACTGTTGGGAGAAGAAAGAGGCCTTAGTTTTGCGACTTACAAATAAGATTGGAGGCCATGCAACATTATGTGATATGGATAATGCCGGTGCTACGGAGAATTAAACAGCGCGTCTAGCCTCGGAGGAGAGCGATGATGGGAAACGGCCAAACCAACTTACTTGCAACCAAAGAGGCCTCCTCCAGCCCCGCCAGCTCTCCGCAATGAGCTCCTCGAGCCAATGCACGTGCGGGCCACTGATCAGACTCCTGCAGCACAGAGGTACGTGTAATCTAGAAAGACTTAACTGCAAACACAGAGCTCTCCCAAACCCTACCTCCAACGACCTCGTAGCAACGTAGAGCTCCGCTAGCCAATCCTGATAGGCTGGAGCTCGGACACCGTTGCTGTAAGCCGGGCCGATGTACGCCTTCTGCAGTTTAGCCTTACGGCCCGATAATAGAGGTGATAACTGAGCTGGTGGGGCCTGGAAAGAGGGACATACTATATCACCTCCTCTTAGACGCGCTCGCGTCCTATGTGGCAAGTGTGCGGCAACGGTGGCTTACCCCAATGGACTGCAGCAGCCCGATAAGTACGCCCAGTCTGCCACACCCGATTCGACGAGCAATACCGGACTCTTGAATTGCTGTCATCAGATGGGATGTCCGACAGTTTGGCCAGATAGATAGAGCACTGACGAGGATCTCGCAGCAACTTTGTGGGCAATGCTGTAGAGCAGGCGAGCTGATGTCCAGGATACCACACAGCAACCTGAATACCACTTACAGGAGGAGGAAAGGATAGCATAGGAGTGTAAAAGAAATACAATCTACACAAGGGCCATTAAAAATGGGCCTTTGGGTGCTCGAAGCTCCGGTAAAAGACGATATGCCTCCGCGAGAGAAGACTTCCCTGAAAGGCTGATTCTACATCTTTACACAGTGCAAAAAACTCTGAGCAAGTTCTACGGCAAATCGCTGCTGTCTCGCAATTCCGACGTGAGAAGTTCAATTGCTAACGGAGCTCGGATAGCTAAGCAGTGTTGAAACTAAGTGCATTACTCTATCAACCAACTTCATAATCAATGCGATATGACACTTTCCACGGCCCCTACCTAAACCGTGACAGATCATCCCTCCCCACGAGTTTCTAGACACACAGATAGAATGATACATGACCAAGGCGGCAATGACCTTATCGACCAAGACTCTTACTCATCAATCGTGGGTGCTAGTCCATCCACCTCAGCCTTGGCTAAGTCCGAGGCTCTCTGTAATATCAGCCCCACCACTGTAGACCACAGTCTCCACTGCAGGCCACGTGCCGCCTGGCTGGAATCGCTGGCCTGAGGACAAGCAATGCGGTGTTACCAAATAGCGGCGTACATCTCCGCTGTCGACTTCGATCTCAAGCGTCTTAGTAAGAGCAGAGATCGTCTTCGACACCTCCAATGCTGTTAAGGGGGAGGCATCGCCGAGAGCTGAGTCACCAGGGGGCAGCACCAGAGAGGATACGTAGGAGTCAACTGCCTGAACGATAAAACAAGGTAAGCAAACCGTAATCTATCAAACAGTGGGCACATTAAGTTGGTATCAGACGACATGTCATCGACTCCACTGCTACCAATTACGCAAACCACGCGGGAACCCACTTACGTCAGAAGCGCTCGGTGACTCCGGTGCCGAAAGAAGCCTCTGCAGCAGGCCCAGCATCCCAACGAATATCCGACGATTCCTGAACGACGCAAGTGAAACCGTTCCAGCTGACCACTGAAACCTACACAGCTAATCTCTGCTGGTAGAGGGCGAAAACCCTCAATGACGTCTTGAGACAAGTCGATGTATCCAATTTCGTGCCTGAAGAAATGGTGACAGCACCCCGCCGAAAATCCTCTTACTTGATGATGAATTGCTGTCATCACCAGATGAAATAGACTGCACTACAGCCTCTCGTACCACCGTGGTGAAAACATCAAGAACGTGAATGCGATGGAGGTCCTAAACAGTACCAAAATATCTCTGACAATGTTGCTTTGCGAACCCCTCACTGAATGGGACTAAACCATTTGTGTCAGATTTTAATGGGGCCACAGGAGAGGGAAAAATTGCACAAAAAAATGAAATAATTCCCGAAATAACTGCTATTACTGCTACGAGCCTCGATGCCATGAGCAAGGAAATTGGCAGGCGTTACGGAAGTGCGATGGTCCAAGCCAATGGAGGTAAATCCCACTTACTCTTTCCGCAGACTTATTAATTCTCTCCCAAGCCATTATTCTGACACTTCTAGCTGCTGCCTCCACTCCCATAGCCCGACAGATTGCCTCGACTGTGGGTACGTGGACCTTCCAATCGCCAGCATCTATGAACTCTCTCCTCAGACCATATCTCTCCAAGAAGGCGTTCATCAGGCCCTTATCGTCCACTTCCTCTCGAGACGGAACTATCCATCCACTGCCCCTCCCACGTCCCTTCCAGTCCTGCTCCTCCTCAGTTTGCCAGCCCTCGGAGAAAGGGTCTCCCTTCCCCCAATCCTCACAGTGACTCCCAAAAATTAACTTCAGCAATTTCTCGTTCTTCAGCATTTTCGGTACGAATTCCCTCATCTTATCATCTCTGGCCGCCAGACCCTGAGCCGCAACCGAGAGCAACATCTCAGCATCGATGGCCCTCTCCGCGTGATCCAGCAAAAGGCTCAGATCGAGGTACTGATATATCTTATGTCGTTGGCTCAAGTAGAGCAATGCCTCCGAATGATAAGACTTCTGCAAGGACTCCGTCAGCTCCTTCAGCTTGGGCACATATATGAATACCGTCGGTTGCGTGCGGAGCCCAACTGTGAGGAGATCACGGAAATCAGCGACCTTAGACTTGTGCTCTACCAGGTACTTCACCACTCTAGGCATCAATCGAGACGTGGGACCCTCCGCGTGAGCTACCTGAAGCGACACGTCCGAAAACAGCAACCGCAGCTGCCAGTGTGGACTTACCAGATGAACGCCTCGCCGGGACAAATAAGTACACAATGATTTCAATGACTTAGTGGCGGCCAATGCGACCGTCGGTGACGTATCATACTCCAGAATCTACTAGACACATACTAACTCTCACAAGAAGCTGCTCTGTCCTACGTAGACAGCCAGCCAAGCCGGCAAAGCGTCAGTGCTAACTGCCACCATCTCGTCACCGAGGATCAAACCAGCCAGGGAGGAGTAAACTTCGTCGTCTGCTAGGGAGTCCGAGCACTCGAAAAGAGTCGTCAGTGACCGCAGTGCCAGCAGTTGTACCTAAGATACTCACATCAATGCGCACTGTGAAGAATTCCCTACTTCACCGGCGAGGCTCTGAGCTTTATCGTTGGTCACGGGGCAGCTCCTCCTCAACGGGTTCAAATAGTGGCGGGCACGCTTACTCTTCTGGGTTGGCTCACCCGGTGGTTGCTCGACATCCAGTGGGGGCCTCTGGATCATGGACAACAACGCCGCGTATATAGATCCATCTGATAGCAGGTCGCGCACTAGCGAGCTTTGCTCCGTCCTGAAACGGAGCATTAACATTGACATCAAAACGATTAGCTGGAGTCGCTGTTGGCGATACCATTTTGTACATAAACTGCTTCACGTCAGCGATCGTCACACTGCCGAGCTGACATTCGACCGAATCCGGGTGGTGGTTTTCCCATCTCTACTATGTGAAATCCAATAGTACATTTATCGAAATATACGCTTGCCTCCAAGTCCGCTAGTGAATTAGTTTTTCAACAGTTTCACGAAACTGCGGTCCTTTTTGCAAGCTTTTTTGAAGAGTATTTTTCCCATAGAAACACAGTGCTAAATTATAAAGCTCAACTGGAAAGGACAGCCGACCAGCAAATTGCGAAGTACTGCCCACTCGACACTGTCCGAGAAGGCACGAATGTCGGCTGATATATAGCTAATCACAATTCCACCCAGATCTAACTACACACCAAGTTCCTCTAGTGACTGCACCACACTCACCTCACGGCTAACAGTGTCTTCGCTGCAATAACCGATTCGGATTCATGAGAGCTGCCGCCTTTGCCCATATGGGATATCTTCTCCGCCTCCTTCCGAGTAATCTTCAATCCATCACCGCCAAATGGCCTCAAAGTTCGGTTCAGCATACCATTAAATAGCCTCAGGCACGCCGGTAATACGCTATTATTGCCAAGGTTAGACAGCCACTTCGGCATAACCGACATTATAACTCTCCCCACTGCTCTCCTCGGCCAGTTGCTATTAACCCTCTCCACCAGCGCGGTCAATAGCTCCACCAAAGCCTTCGAGGGTACTGCACCATCAAGCTCATGGCAGCAGTTCTCATCCAGCTCCTCGCATAGTTTATCTATATAGTAACCACCACCATTACTTCCCTTCTCCACAAGCGCCTTCAGCAGCTCCAACGCCCCTTGATTGACTGGACCTTCCAGACCCTTGGGCCGTCTCAAAGTCAATCCAATTGCCCACAGCCTCGCCACATCCTCCTCCTCACAAGAATCACACTCCACAAGTATCCTACCAACCTCAGATGCTGCCTCGACAATACCAGCAATAGGCCGCAGTAATGTAAATCGATCACCAAGGCGCGCGCTGTTGTCAGCGACTACGGCCAGCAGGGCAAGGGCCATATGAGCCGGCCTCAGTGGCTGGTCCGGAGGCAGCGCCAGCTTCACCACCCGCTCTCCATCCTCCAGTCTAATGACCGGGAACTCCGAATGCACAGGGAGGATGGGGGAGGGATACATCTTGAGGACTTCATTAGAGATCGGCAGACCCAAGAGCGAGGTGAAGAATAACTCATAGAGGAATACGCTTTCAGTAAGGACCACATGAGAGTGCGATCGACGCCTGTAGATGTTAGAGGGCAAACCCGAGAGTCTCAGCCAACATGACTCAACTGCCGTTCCCGGTAGCTGATCCCGGACGATAGGACCCGAGTTCAAACTCGCCATCATATATATCAGTCCCCATGGCCCAGTGGACTCCGGCGAATTCGATACTGCTTGAAGGCAAAGATCGAACGCATCGGAGCTGAAGAGGTCATCAGTTGCCTCGCCACCGGCCCTCAGACACTCCACTACAGCCTTCGCCATCCCCGATGAGGCGAAGTTCGTCGAAGTTGAATCGAAGGTCCGCAACAGACGTACAAGGGCCGAAAGGAGACAGTGACCAAGTGGCGCCGAAAATACCGACTCGCCGAATTGCAGACTGGCCACCAGGTCTCCAGTTGCCTTTGCCTAACTCCGAATCATCCCCTCCTCCCCCCTTCGCCTGCCTCATTACCATATCTATCAACCCTTGAGCGATCGTAAGACGCCCTTGAGTTTTCGTATAGGCGAGCAGCAGCTTATTATCCACCTCACTCCGCAGAGCATGATACTCCGAGGAGCCAGCCGATGACAGCACTGCCGACCATGACCCAAGCAACTAACGGAAACAAAGAGCTAGTCTTTCGAAAAGAAGCCTCTCGGTAAGAAGTGCAGTTAGACCACAACCCACGACAAAACCCTTTTGCCTGAGTCTGAGTAGTATCCCTAGGAGATATCCCGCATAATGTGGTTCTTAATGGACCATAACTATTGGATTCCCGCCAAGTATTTATAAAGACATTCCAAAGCCATTGGCGGTAACTTAATGTCGATTTAGTATCTGTACTACTGTAGATCAACCTATACATTTCAGTGAGAGAGTAGCCCGACTCTACCCCTCCCATAACTGCCATACTACTACCAACTACACCGATGCCCTATTACAGTAGTAACACCAGCATCCTGTGCCCCTGCCGGGCAATCAGTTCCCTCCACAATAGCATTATGTAGAGACTTCACTAGATCTTGGTCTGTTAAAGATAAGTGTTGCTCAAACATCGTTATTAGTGCCAGGCAGTTCAACGGTTGAGGCGCCGAACCTGAAAATGGATGGATTCAAAATAAGAAAAGAGAACACTTCACCGAAACCAGCGAGGCTCAAGGGCGAAATAATAATCAATATTTTTCTTTTATTTTCCACATAGCATATTGAAATCAGACTACTATACGAGACCCTTATAGTCTAACACTCAATAGCATGTAGCTAGACAAACTGTAAAACAACAAACGACCACCAAACCTCAACAAGCCGGAGGAGAGTGAGAGCTAGTTCGAGAATGCTCCTCAAAGAGCTGCTGATGTTACTAGTGCGTTTAGAAGATTGAACAGGCAAGTGCAAGTTCCGAGTGCAAGTGGAAGCATGGTGCACATTATCGTTAAGAGCCCCTGATGTTCCTCTATGCCTCCCCAGCCTCTCATTCTCATGCCTGCGTCTACCGACTGGTTCCGTCTCGAGAGTAACACTGAGTCAAGCAACACCGGCTACACCACAGATTGGCTAAGGCCTCCAGTGGGTCAACTGGGTTAAACCAAGTATCGATTTATTATTGCGTAAAAGAGGACAACTATCATTATTATCAAGTTAATATACCCCTGTCTCCGCTAATTTTCCGTCCTAGGTCAACTGTTAGGTCCTTTGTTTCCTAGGAGCCCCCAGCCATACACCCTAACCCTCCTTCCTCACTAGCTAGTAGCCTCCTTGCTGTATATTGAGCCATATCGTTATCAACTTTAACTAGCCCTCCAGTAGCAGTAAACAGCCCCATAAGAACCTATTTCCCATCACATCCATTTAACACTAACCTTCTCCACTCTACCGTTGCTGCCTGTTCCCGAAGTGTATCTCTACATCCTTCAGGTAGCTCCTCGATGGCACAACAGTCAACCGTTCTTTTAATAAGGTCGTGCTTAGTAATGAGATCCCGTAGTACCGCAGCACATTCATCTGAACGCAGTGTCACAATGCAGTTGAATAATTCAAATGCATATCCCATTCGAACAGATCCTCCTCTTGTTAACCTCGCCGCCTCAGCCCCTTTATTACCTTTTCCCTCTGAGCTAGTAGCTCTATCCAACATAACCAACAATACATGATACTGCATTGATTGGTCCTGTGTTGCCTGAAAAGGGGTCAACACAACACGTCCGCTATAAGTAGCCCAAATATGTTATACAGCAAGCGTTCAGCCAAGCCGCGAGATCTACACTAAGATGACCCTTCATCGAATCCTCCTAGTGCTGAGTTAACCCTTCAACCATCATGGTACGGAATGAAGTTGCACTTCATAGGCTTTCTAAGGCTTCCACCAACCCTACCCAAGACCACTGCTGCTGAACACACGGTCGATTTCCCACAGTTGTCGCCGCACCGAGCAGTATGTCCATTGGCCCCGATACTCAGGTTTTCGCTACACTCCCGGGAGATGCATTCTCGCGGAAATTTTCCCCCTTCTGTAGTTTTTAGCACCAACCCCCTTCACGGCAGTCCTTCCTTTATATTCCTAGATCTCGGCACCGAGGCAGCCCCCCTATACTACCGCAAAAGCGTCCGCCTCGTTACTCAGGTCTCCAATCGATGTTAATGACTCATGCTTCAAAGATGGACTGAACCTACATCTCAACATAGCTATCCAGGTAAGAGAGAAGTCCTGGTACTTTGGTTGAGAGTAATATGCATCCATTCCCAGGCCCAATCTGGCGAAGGCTTTCTTATTAACCTCCAACGCATCTTTGGATTCCTTATCCGACCTGGCCTTGGTCAATGCCAGGAACAGTGACCCACAGGGCACCCCCGAGGACTTGCTCGACACTGAGGCCATAGTAACACTATCCACCGATCGATGTATGCACTGGAAACCCAAAAGCTGGAGTGTTAGAAAAAATAATCTACCAACTGCTGAATGACATTTATACAGCTCGAAATCGTACTTGCCAATTATTCACTATTCTCCGCATTAACTTCTCGTCTATCCGGTGACCTGCTCTCTTCGGACTTACTGCGTCGATCATGGCGGTGGCGGCTGCTGCTGCCATGGCGACGCTCTCTCGGGGAGCTGATAAGATGGGGAGGTTTGAAGGGTCACGAATACGGTCCTCTCCTCCTGCACCTCACTATAGCAGCCCACTCTGTAGTATCACCCCCATTAGCCTACCTGTATGATGATCTAGAGCTCGACGGTGACCTTCGGCGGCGACTGGAATGTCTCCTCCTTGAGCGACTTCTGCTCCGTGATTCACTGTAGTAACGACTCCTTCGGCGCCTCTCAGGAGATCTACGCCTCACCCTATCGCTGAACAGAAAGCGATAGGAAGTGTGTCGTACACTCCCACTGGTACCGTGGTCCAGCTTTGGCCCATTCCACAGTGACGGATACACCGCCAATCTTGGCCCGAGACATCCCCCTATGGGCGTCCTCGGCGTCCCTTTCTCTATCAAACTCAATAAAACATATATTCTTGCCGCGAGGAATGTAGCATCGGATTACTCTACCGTAATCGGAAAATTCATCTCGGATGTCTTGTTCGGTGGTATGAGATGATATATTGCCGACATAGAGGGTAGTACGGCTGTACATTCTGATGGAAAAATAGTAAACTAATACTTCAGTAATATAAAGGAACTCCAACACTAACATCTACAAATGCTTATCCATCGTCCCATAGAAGTCTCATTCCAACAGTTTTAGTATATTAGACTGCCACGATAGATGAGCTCACTTCAGGCGGCGGAGGATAATAATACGTACTTCAGGATTTCTCGCTCGCCCGGAAATGATTAAATTTCGTGCGTTCCGTGTCCGCGTCCCCCTGGGAATCTCTCTGGAGAGCTTTTTACCTATGAGAGCTTTTTCGAGAGTTAATAGACTGGAAGTATTATCTGTCTGTCTGATACTGGCGTCCTACAATGTAACTGCTGGACCTACTAAATTTAAAGATACCAATGGGCAGCAATCGACCTCAAAAAGAATCTTGAAGCCCGTCGCCAAAGTACGTCCGTTTCCGAGCTTTGATACCATCGGTGGACGTGTTGCCATACGTAGACGCGCTCTTCTAGGAGAACAGGCCACCGAGGTTGTTCCTGTTGTCCGTGAAGAGCCTCTATTCCGTGATGGATACCCCTTAATACATCTGACCAGTGGTACCGCGCTACCTAACGTTAAAGTGCTAGTTGAAGCCAATAATATAACCAACAGTCCTATCCCATGGTTATCCCCTGTCACCATGGCCTTCGAATCAGTCAGTGACTTGTCGTATCACCGTCTGTCTTTACACAAAGCTCTTCCTGATGTACACAAGATACCCGGCTACAAGTGCATTCGTCTGGTAACCCTATCAAACCGTGATGCCGATACGATTACGTTGGATATAGCTCGTGGAATCGTAGGAGTCGAATCTTTGACCTTTGATAATATGAGACTTTGTTATCGTAATGGCTGGCATTTTGCCGTTGTTGACTCCACAAAGAAGGGCTTCGACTTACTGGCTTCCTTGGTGCAATATGATCCTGATAATAAAGTAATGAGTGACCTCTACGGTGTTAGTTTAATCTGATGTTGTTGTTGTATGTTTTATTGCGTTATAAGTACCTCACATTCGCTATTGAGTCAATAGTATTGACCATTTTTAATGAGGAAGCAGCATCTCCCACCGCCCCTACAGCCCTTCACTCCCTTCAGGCTCAGTTCTCTAGCAACTCCTAGCAGCCACACCACTGCAACTACAACAACCGCGACAGATAACAGTCTGGCCCAGCTCTTCATATCGTCCCAGTCCATCGATATGTGAGTCATAGGAAAAGTCTCTGAAAGTCTATGTGTCGGCGAGCTTTCTTCAGGCCTTCCCTTGGCCTTGGAAATGAGGCTTTGGATGACATAGCGGGAATAATGGACGATATATGTTTCACGAATAGCGTCATCCCACTGTCCAATGTTGTTGTTGGAGGAGGAGGAGGAGAGCTCCCTGTATGGCATGCAAGCTCTGAGTAAGATACGTTTCATAGGTATAAGTATTACTAGTATCTATATTAGGACCGATGTTGAGCAGATCGATATGATGTTGAATTATCGTACGAAGAAGTGCCTTTACTATTCCCAAGGATCTTGTCGATCCCAGCGGTGCTTTGATTATCACTATCAAACGCAGAGGCGTCGGTCGCCAGTGTCACCTAGTGGATACTTGGCATACTGTGACGTACCTTGCAAGCATATGTCGAACCCTGCACAGTGTGCTAGAAAAGATTCCTGCGCTTACTGTCACTCTGTGGATGAGCTTCGCTATCATCCGGCTATATTCAAGACACAACTTTGTAACGGACATGATTGTCGTGGTCCGGCATGTCACTTTGCGCACCCGGGAGAATCTACCAGGCCGTGGGCCGTGGAAAGATACTCCCTTGGTAGCGCCGCCGCCGCTGCCATATGTTGGCCACCAGCTCCTCCCCTTTCTCGAGGCCATCTGCGTGGCAGTCTTCTAGATCGCAATAGTAGCGAAAATTCGGTCAATTGCTCGGATTCCTCCGAGAGATTTAAGATCGTCAAGTGCCCGAATTTGGGGCAGGTAGGCCAGGTGTTAGGGGTCATGCTGGGCTGATGTCTACAGCAGGTTCATGACCGCAAGCTTTGCCCGTTTTACCACAACTTTCGAGATCGTCGTCGGTTTCCCGTTACCTATGAAGCCGAGCAATGCCCTCGGCACTTTGACATTGATACTAGTGTTATCAGCTGCGACAGGGGCGACGAGTGCGATAAATGCCATTCACGAATAGAACTATTGTAAAAGGGGCACTTGTTTGGAAATATAATGTTAAGTCATCTCAGGTATCATCCTAGCATTTTTAAGCAAAGATTCTGTGCAACTTGGCCCAATGTGGCCAGCTGCGCTCGGGGCCACAATTGCGCCTTTGCCCATCACCGTGATGAAGTAGTAGTAGTAGTAGTAGCCAGCAGCAGCTTATTTAGTGGGTGTTGAGGTCAGGTCAATGGTAAAATGTTTACCGAAGAGCAAGAGACCGTGCGAGACGTGGATTTCTTTGTTAACCATTTTAAGACATTATGGTGCCCCTACGGCGTGCAGCATGACTGGCACCGATGCTACTATGCTCACACCTACCAGGACTGTCGGAGTAATCATTATTGAAATAATTGTTATCTTTTTAATTTTTCAATCTTGGGCATTGATGATAACTCTTTTAATACCGCTGCAGTATGAAGTATTATTATATGCCATATACAGCAGTTTTGTGAAGAATATTTGTTTCAGACATTTGGAAACAAACTGAGTAAGGTTTTATTTATATCTGATGCGTTCCAATGACTTGTTGAAATTCTATTAGCTACTCATCGCAGAACGTTTCTGTATAGAGTGTTCGCCAGGAGCATTCAGTTCCGGTTAGCCGATTACGTCGGATGTATGATAATGCATACTTATCCTGAATAATATAATAACAGTGCATATTTCAGAACTAGTCGAATGGACCTTTTCGCACATCCAGATGAACCTCTGGACTCTTCAATATATCTGTCACCATATGTTCTGTATTTCATACCAGATAAAGGTTCATATGTTTACTATTAGGATCGCCAGCGTTGGAGTACGGCAGTGAGCCATGCCCACATTGGGGTAGAAGTAAAGCCTGGACTGAATACGGTAGCAGATGTCCTAATGGGCATCGATGTCCGTATTCGCATGGAAGCAAGGAACAGCTTTATCATCCATCTTACTACAAGACGATGCCTTGTAAGTGAGGGGCTCTGTGTGCATGCGATTAATACAAGTAGATGATGATATCTCCATAGTGAGGAGGGGGAAATGGATGCATATTATACCGTCTCTCCTAGTTCCTAGCTCTCGACAGTCGTGTTGTTCGCATAGTAGGCGTTAGTGGAACACAGCTTACAGGACAAGTTGTATCAATTGAATTGGAGCAGCAAGTTTCTGTTTTGCTACATCTCTTTACATGATCATCATTGATCTTCAGGTTGCGACTGGAAGTCCCGCGGGCGCTGCCCCAGAGGGGAGCTTTGTGCTTTCTATCACGATCCGAGCGAGAGGCGCCAGGCCACCAGGTGCGGTCACTGTGACCTTTTCGGTAGAGTGGTATTCCAGATTAGCAAGCCTGGACTATAGCCGTCCGCTTTCCACCGGGGAGGAGCTTTGTCATCATCAGCCCAACTTTTGGAGGCCACCATTGTTTTCGGCAGACGAGGGATCCTCTGAGAGCCGAGGTGGGTAGACAGTAGGCGGTAGTCTTGGAAAAGTTTATGCGGTCGATTACGCACGGCGTTACTAATGGATGGTAGATTGTATATACCATCAGCTACTTGTCTTATAATCTATATTGCCGTTCATTCCAGCTAAGGGCAGATATCATATAATAGTTGATTATTATTAAGACAGTTCGTTGTATTGTGTAATATGATACAATGATCGGTTACTTGAGTCTTGTCATGGGGAATATAGGCGCAATTAGGCTGATCGATCGTTGTACGATTTCTGTTGGCATTT
>JAAPAO010000531.1:384-25185 GCA_013115145.1 Perkinsus chesapeaki
GTGCCATCATCCTCCACCGGAACGGTGCCATCCTCTACTGGAACGGTGTCAGCAGGCTCTACGAGAACGGTGCCATCATCCTCCACCGGAGCGGTGCCATCCTCCTCCACTGGAACGACGTCAACATCCTCTACTGGAACGGTGCCAGCAGGCTCTACGAGAACGGTGCCGTCCTCCTCCACTGGAACGGTGCCATCCTCCACTGGAACGGTGCCAGCAGGCTCTACGAGAACGGTGCCGTCCTCCTCCGCTGGAACGGTGCCATCCTCCACTGGAACGGTGCCATCCTCCACTGGAACGGTGCCATCCTCCACTGGAACGGTGCCATCATCCTCCACCGGAGCGGTGCCATCCTCCTCCACTGGAACGGTGCCATCCTCCTCCACTGGAACGGTGCCATCATCCTCCACCGGAACGGTGCCATCCTCTACTGGAACGGTGTCAGCAGGCTCTACGAGAACGGTGCCGTCCTCCTCCACTGGAACGGTGCCATCCTCCTCCACTGGAACGACGTCAACATGCCCCACTGGAACGGTGCCACCGGGCTCTACGAGAACGGTGCCATCCTCCTCCACTGTAACGGTGCCATCCTCCTCCACTGTAACGGTGCCATCCTCCTCCACTGTAACGGTGCCAGCAGGCTCTACGAGAACGGTGCCGTCATCCTCCACCGGAACGGTACCACCGAGATCGAGGGACGCATCAGAAAAGTCCTCTTTGAAGCTCACTAGTGAAGATGGTGTGCTCACAGAAGTCTCCACAAGCAGCTCTGAGCATCAAGTTATAGGTGAGGCAAAAAAACCAGAAGTCCGTAGTGAGGCACCTACACGTGCGGAGAAGCAACCTACTACATTAGAGAGGCCCGTGGTAGCCCGGCACACTCAAAGCCTAGTCAAACCGGGGGCTTCGCCTTATGGAGCAGGCCATAAGGAGAAGAATGCTGAGTCATCATCGAAACCAGCTGCCGCGGTTTCCCAAGCTGCTCCGTCTGTAGCGAAGGCTGTGGATGAGGCAGACTCTAGTACACCACAGAAGAATGGGAATGAAGCACGACAAGAGGGAACTGGCAGACCTGAACTAAAGGACAAAGGAACTCCCGCAAAAGAAGAGAGCTTCGAGAGGGTCCAGGGGCCCGGCGGCCGGTTAAATGCTTCCTTAACTACTACTAGCCGCAATAGGCCGCAGCACGGCACGTCAACTGGTTCGGGTGCCGAAGGGGAAGGTGCACAAGAAGGTGGCAATGATGGGAGGAGAGCGCGGCCTTCGAAGATCCAGAAAACCAGGTCCCCGAGGAACACTATTAAAGTGCGGATCCCCTACTCGTGGACACGTGGCTCGAGAGTGAGGTTTTCGGTGGATGGTGGTGTCGTTGAGTTTGTCCCGATGGATACGTGCTCGCCTGGTCAGATATTGACCTACAACAAAACAAGTAATAAACTATTTTACGTCCCAGAGCCCAGAGCGGACGTCGAAGTCATCTCTCTCGAATGAGCTGTTGGTGTTTGTTATTTCTGTTTGGGACTAATGTATAATGCTTGTACGTAAATTACATTTCATTCTTCCTTTGCTGCTTTGAGTTCCTGTCAATTATGTGCCGCATCCATCATCGGATTTTTCGGCAACTAAGGATTCGCAAACTTGGTTTCATCAACGGTGACGCGCTTTTTCGTCGACTTCACAGTTCTCGGCGAGGATGAAGCCCCCTTCGCGCCATCTATCGTTCGATGAGCTCAATGTGCTTCAATAGGGATTGTTTTTCACAATGACCACAACCGATAATCTGTTGGCGATCTTCTCGCGTCTACGGCCAAACGTTCGAAAAGGGTCATGGGTTTCCCTGGCCGCTTACCCCTACGTTGTCTTAATAGGCTGCCAGTCAGACATTCTGGTCATGATGCCTTCTAAGGACCAAAACTCGTGTGAGGTGGTTGCCCACATAACCGACCTGCCGTCAGCTCCCCGTTACATCTGTCCGCTATTGGCAGAGGGTAGGCTGAGGCTTGTTGTCGGCTGCGAGGGCGGCACCATCATCGTCATGGACTTCGGGGAGCGGGCGTCCCATTGGAAGGTGGTTCAGCGGCTCAATGCTCCTGCGGAGATCGCTGCCATTGCGATCGTCCCCAACACTATTCTAGTAGCATCTGAGGCGACCCTTTGGTCCTTTAGTGGGAGTGACCTCAAAAAAGAGTTTCAAACACGGAACGGTGAGGTCATCACACAAGTCGAAAGCACTGAAGATGGCTCCGCGGTGTTACTATTGCGTCAAGGCGGCGGTCTTAGGCTCGCGATGGCCCCGGCTGGCTCGGGAATGTCAGTTTCGTACGGTCCTCCATTCCCTCCCGGAACCACTGTACACCGAATCGTATCGCAAGGTCAAGCCCGGCGAATTACCAAGGTACTTTGTCTCGTCACCACTTCTCGAGGAGCCACAGTTTTCGAATGCGGTTTCCACGCCGACGCTGCACGCGCACCCAAGCTGCGACCAGTCGCCTATCTCGAGTCGCGCAGCGATATAAATTCAACCCTCCTTCTAACAAATCAAAACCCAGAGCTCATTTTGGCTTTACTCTGGACAAGCGATGAAGTTAGAATCCGAGCTCGACTATCCAATAGTAAAAATGACGAGATGCGTGCTTGCATAAGTATGGAAGGGGATAAAGCTGACCGTGGCGACAAACGAGGCGTGGACGATACGCAGAGGGAAGATTTTCGTACAGTAGAAGTGAGGTGATTATCTTTGATTAACTTCAGCAATTTCGTCAGGACATCGCGCCACTCGGCGTGGGTTACGACGAAGCTCTCAGATCACCGGTTCTGTTGCTACTAGTGTACCCTAAGATTCAAGTAGGCTAGTGCGGGACAGTGCAGCCTAGTCATCTCACTATCTCAGCCTTCAACTCCGAGCATCGTTACAGTGATATTGAACGCATTACACAAAGAGACTTCGTCGATTACAACTGCCACCACTAAGAGCTCGCCTGTAGAAGTGCACGTATCCGCGCATAATCACCATGTTAGCTCCGCTCGTAGGGGTATATCGAATAAGCTACCGATGCACCGATGGTCCTCTGCAGGTTACAATGCCTCTGATGAACAAGCCGATATGCCAGCGCAGGCGCGAGATGGTCCGTGGCAAGACTGGCGGCTATGGTCCCAGTTTTCATCTTCCTGGCGCAATATAACTAAGGAAGGTTAGATTCATGTTAATCTGAAGCTTAACAACCTGTGCTCTTGCTAGCTCGATTGAAGCCATTGACTAAAGCTGTAACTTCAACTACATCCTCATCAAGCCTGTCACTGTCTTTAATAGAAAGTATATCAGGAAACCAAACCAGCCATAAAGAAGTGTCTCCCCATGATAATCCTAGGCCCAAGGATGCCTGCCCTCACTTAGGTGGGGTTAGAAATGAAATAGCTTCCTTACCTTGTGCCATATTGCTCTGTTGCAGGTCACTGGCTTGGCACTTCCAGGCTGGAGGAGTCGCCGCTCGATCCTTGGCACAACCATCTCGCTAGTCCCTACCGCACAATAGAGCACTCACGGCGGAGCCAAAACTACAGGCGAAATATTTTACAGCGGGCCAAACTTAGCCGCTGCAGACCTGAGCTAGCCGATCTTACGAACGAGCAGAAGCAGCTTCTCAACGTAGTCCGTGGCGTGCAGCCAGCGGAGCAGAGATTTGCCTCAGGAACCGATGGACCTTCCCAGGCGATCATTGTCGTACGGGACGATCTACACGATGAGTCGAATGGAAAAGGAGGAGTTTTTCAAAAAGATCATAGCTCCCGTGCCCAACCCGTCAAAATCGTTTCATAAGAAGATTGCACGGATTAGAATCAAAAGGTGGGTACAAACGCGTGCATTTGTTAGCTACGTTTTACTTTAGTGCTTCGTTGGCTTCCAAGGATTATCTTCGCCAGTTGTACCGGAAAACTGGAGCATTGGTTAGTCGGGCAGAAATTGGCAGCGGGAGCGTATGAAGCCGCTGGCAAGGTCGAGTTGCCCGCGTAGTCGCGTTTGATGCCTTCTTGGCGAGACGTCCTAGCATTTGTTGCACCTTTACTGACATCTTACCCACAATGGCATTGACTGCTACTTTACCAACGTCTCTAGTAGATTACCATTGTGTACTCTTCATGGCATTGTGCTCACTTTGTTGTTAACTTTATAAATCAGCTCGTGTTGTGCTATATAGTTCCCCGATGCGGCTAATAACCTGCATTTAGTCCGAGGATCGTGGTTTCCTCTCCTCTCCTACTATGAGCGATAAGAACTCGAGGCAATAAGGAATGGGTGGATAATTCACATCTCTACAATCCTCGATCCATGACTCGGTCCCATGGCTCCTAGCATGCTTTTCGTCGGCATACCTCCTCCCAACGCCGCGACCATTCTCATTTCCATTTCGGTGGTGCTCGATTCACATTCGTGATGATACTTCGCCAGACTCTCACGGGCCAAAGCTAGTGGGTGGTCCGCTGCCAGATTCTCGGCTCTAGTGGGAGGGTCGCTTTCATGAGATGGGAAATTGGCTACGAGGTACCTAGGATACCTGAGCACCAAAAAGCTCCGTGACAGCTATCGGCGTAGAGGAGCTTACCGCTTCTCTGTAGTGACTGTCCTGCCGAACCAGCTAAGAACCCAATTAAGGACGCCGGCTGATGCAAACTCGGTCTCTCCTAGCATGGCCCAGCGTTCACGTGAGACCATCACAGCGGCGCGGGACTGACAATAACAAAGTTTTGACAAGTATCTTCAATAGTAGGGGCTCAGGGAAGGAGGGACAACAGCGAGGGATAATAGGAGCACTTACTGATATATCGTCGTAGCTGCTGGACATGATGGCGATGAGAAGATTGAGAAGGGTTATGTTAATAATATATGTATTAGCTACCACTATGAACCACATGTAGTCGGAACCCTAATAAAGGAAGGTTCAGCTCCAGTAAGCTTGGAGGAATATATACCCTCATATTGTCTATCTGACTCTCCATCGTATCACCGAGAACCCCAATCCTATAGACTGATAAAAAGTAATACCAAACACGGGCGACACTGCCCGGTCTAGCGTCAGCTACGAGACCACCGAGAGTGGGTTGAGTGGGGTCAACTGGGTAATCTACCACCCATACGGCAAGCATCATCGACATTACAAAGACAGTAAGCATAACGAAGAACCATCTGACGGAGTAGCTGACTTCGACAACGAGCCTGAACATCCAGGCGAGATTCTCGAACCCTCGAAACATGGTGACGGTGTTGATGAGGATAACGATCATCGTCACAGAGGCGTACTGTGATAGTGACAACTTGCCACGCCAATGCTCGTGAAAATCTCGATCGGTGGCGAAGTCAATGGCAATGAGACTGACCATCATTGTCACAGCCAGCAGGAGTGAGAGATTAGTGGCATCGTCTAAGTAGCTGCGCCACGAAATTCTCTGAAGCTGTAGGCCTTCCTTAATATAATATGCAAATGACAAGCATAGCAAAATGCCTGCCAGCACCTCACGGCCGTGCCTATCCGTACTGTAGTCGATGATGTACTTAGTGCTCAGGGTGACATATAGCAACCACTGTACGAGGGCAGCTATAAATGATAGCCAGCCAAAGGTTTGCCATTGATGAGCGAAGAGCAAGCGCATTGTACGAGAGGTAAGGATCTCGTCGGGTAGATGGGAAAACCAAAGATCCCATTTGAGTGACCAAGAGGCGTTCGGTAAGCAAAGCACCTAACTCAAAGAATCAGCCAATTACCCTATGCCTTCTCGGGTGTTATTCAGTGGCACACATGCTTGTTAGCAATCGCTACAGAATTATCACCCTAATGTTGGACTCTGTGGTGTACTCATCAGACTCAGGTTTACGTATACCCAATGCCCGATAGTAGTCTCTTCTTGGCAAACCATAGGCGTTGGCGAATAAGGAATAATAAGTGGTGGTGATACATGTGGATATCTCATGCTTTCCACTTGAAGGAAGCACCTGTATAAAGATACTCCGAAGTAGCCGACTGATAGCTTACCCCCGGTGCATTGCGATTTCCACCTGTCTCCATGAGCCGGGAGTCGAGAAAATCCCGTAACGAGGGAAGGTCGCTAGCCCTGTATGTCGAGGCCATCAGTATCGGCGTCAATAAGGATGAGATATATCTGAACGTCGCCACTGTTCTCCCAAAATCCTGATAGTCGAGCGCTCACCCGGCACCATGTCTTGATAAGGAGGTGGCATATGCTAGCTGTACGTCAAGGGCTTGGAAGCACTTATTAGAAAGGCTGATGAGCATCGTGCTCGTTATCCTGCCATCCAAGCGGAAGGATAGCTCAATACCGAGTTCCTCGGCTAGAGCATAGGCTGTGGCCATCGCTGGTGTGTTGTTTGTTTCAGCCCAATAATGAAGAATGGTGCCGCCATTGTCCGGCAGCCAGTCGAGCAGGAGGCGAGGCTGAGTACGGAGGAGCGTCGCCAAGACCCAACCAGGCGTTCCTGCGTCCCGACCTTGGAAGTAGTAGACGCCCTTAGAGAACGCCGCAGCGCTGTTGCTGAGGGCGGTCAGCTCGCCCCAGATCTCACCAAGGCTAGCCTCCCTACCCGGTTGTACAGGGTGAACCTCCAACGAACCGTCCGAGAGAACGATAGCAAGCATGCATGACGAGATAGTGCAACACCCGACAACTGTAAGATCGGCGGATGCCGTGGGAATGATACGTTCGGAGCGCATGCGAGATATGCCTCCGAAGGAAGTGAAACCGGTTAGACTGGAACCGCGACCAACAAGCGTGAGGTGTCTTGCTCGGCACGTTAGCATATCCCAGCGAATGCAGACACCATATACATCAACAGTAACAAGGTCTCTGGGGTCATCACCGACTTGGCAATCGACAATAACGCTTGGGAGACCACTGGGCTTCATTCTGTAGTTACTAGTATGATAGTGACCATCCAGTGAGCACAGACATACACGGCTTGGTATATGCCAAACTAGCAATACTCCGTCTTCGTCAGCGCTAACCAGTCTGGAAGGGTCACCGAGGACTTGCAAAGTGGATACTGCCGCATCATGCCCGACGAAAGCCCCGCGGGCCCCCATAGCGTTACCGGAACCAACTGCGTAGAAGGTTCGACTGCGGCCTGGAATAGCGAGAAGCTCCCCAGTATGAGGGCTCTCCACGATGCTTCTTAGACCGTGGGTGACGTCAACGGCACCGAGAGATATCCATTGCCTTGAAGTAGTTGAAACCAGAGCTATCCTGGTATCGAAGACGAGAGACCATCTGTCAGAGTGCGACAAGTATATAACCTTTCTGACCGCGGCATTGGGGTTATCGACAAACACCTTTTCAAGCGTTTTCAACAAGTCACTGCTTTCGGAGGTATCTTGAACATTTGTGTTGCTGCCGGTATGTTGAACATGGATGAAGCGACATGGCCTAATCGGTCCGGTAACCGAAGGTACTATGAGTATATCATACTCCTGAGAGCTTACCACCCCCGAGCAGTCCATCATAATACTGTAGTCGTTGTCATGGCTGTAGACATAGACTTCTGACAAGCGGTCGTTGAAAGTCTGCTCATCCAGTGCGTACCAATGAACAGCATGGGCGTCACCAACCAGTAGGAAGTGACCATTAGCGCGAGTTCTCATCATCACCGGTTGCGCTGATAGGGTGTTCTCGTTCTCCACGGCAACAGTTTCAGGACCTCCCAGTCGATTAATGCGACCACCATCCATAGGCCTCCAGAGCGTGAAGGGCCCTTCTGGAATGTTACATGTCAAGGCCAGCATACCGTTTCGAACACAGCTAAGTAGAGGACTTCCTTGTCTCCGGTGACGACCGGTCGAGCATCTGAAAAATATATACTCGGACGCCTAAGAGAACCGCCTACCGATGGCCAAATGATACACGGTCAGCACGGACCAATGAGCCCGCCGAAGATGAATCGATTTCCACAAAGTAGAGGACACCTTCAGAGAGCTCTCCTCCAGCTAGGACCAGCATCACCACAGGCGCCCAGGTCGAGACGTCCCTGAAAAGGCCATTCCCATGCAGTAGGCTGCAGCAAGTGTGGTGACCTTGATAGCCTGGATGACTGCTTCGGTGAGGATCCACCTCTAGAACTCAGCATGAATCCAAAACCGCTGCTCCTTGCTCGCTCTCGTAGCTTATGCAGCCCTCCACGGCTCCGAACAACAGCCTCTCCCATAACGTTGGCTACTCCCCGAACCACTCTGGACGGGAGAGGCGAGTCCGGCCGATCGCGTTCCTTCATTTCTACAGTGCTCACGTTGGAGGTGACGTGAACACCGGCGGACATGCTTACAATCGGGGGTCGGAGCCCACGAGGGAGGACTGCCTCTGGGAATGTGATAGTTCGCTCGACATCCCAGATCTCAAAGTTACGTATAGTGATAGACCGCTGGTTCACATTGCTCGAAGCTAGCCTCAAACATGGATGAAGCTCAGTTCGCGGGAGGAAGCATAGCTCTCCTGGGACCTCGTTAGCGTGAGCCTTGGCGAAGGAGAGGAGTGATGATGCTTGATCAGGGTCCTCCTCGATGAATCCAGTTGCCACGTGGACCACATTCTCCTGTACAAATGCGACGACAGGGAACTTGTGTCCAGCCAGTCCCTCCTGCACGGTGATGCCCGAGCTGGGAGGGAAGTCCTCCGAGCCATAAACTGGTATCATGCTACTATCGACATAAATCCAATTCCAGGACGAAGAGGCGACAGCTAGACCTCCGATCACCAAAGGTATGTGTGCATGAGGGCGTGCAATAGGATTAACGCTGAGTTGGTTGTCCTCCGGCAGCGCCCAAGCCTTCGGTACTGCCGCTCCTTCAAGGACACCATCTCGCTCTACCACCAAAAAGGCGTCATCAAGCGCCCAGAGGAGACGGGGTGTCGAAAATCCTTCACCAGTGAAACTGGGCAACAGGGTAGTGCATGAAGTCGGGGTGAACTTCATCTCAGCTATGTCTTTCCAGAGATGCAAGGAGACTTGGCCTTCACCTCCAACCGTTAATGCGGCTAGCATAGAGCAAGTACGGGTAACGGACATCGCCACAATGTTGCATCCAACCGTCACGCTAGGTACTTCAACAGTTTGTGTGTGCTCGCCGTCAGGGTGTAGGACAGCAAAGCCTTCCTCTTCATCAGCCAGGAGTATCATCCAATCACCAGTGAACGCTCTATGGACCACCTCAGGGATAGATACCAACTCTACGCACTTCAAGTTCTTGAATCTGCCGTCTGAGATTCTTGTGGCCAATGGATACGAATTCATACCGGTAGGGCCAATACCAAAGAAGTGTAGAGGAGCTGATGGGAATTGAGAGACCGCTAACGCAACGCTGTATACGACAAGGCGACGTGTGTGAGCACTGTACCATACGAGGATCAAAATACGCGAACTCAGGGTGTTAATAAAAGGAACAGAAATACGTGTTAGTCTATGAAGCTATCTCTGTGCGAGGCCGGGATAAGGATCGGGTCCCTCCTCCATGGTGAAGGTGATAACGGACCTTCCAAGCTCCAACTGAGGAAACGAGCACCGTAAGCTCGAGGGGAAGCCAGATGGTTGGGATTACCGGCTCGGTGCCCATCCCGGCCACCGTCTGGGGCCCAACGTGCTCTTTAAGTTTCATATAGGCGCCATAGGTCTCATTCCAGCGGCGTTGAAGATACAAAACATATAGTAGGGATGACAGCAATGCCAAGCATCCAACAGTGATAGCTATGATGAAGTACCTAAGAGAAGATCTAGGAAGATACGAATAGTTCAACCGGTCCTGCCAAGGGAGACGGCCATCGCAGCTCTGTGTCTCCGGACCGGCAGGGGGGCCGCCTCGGACCATACATAGGCTATCGGAGACAACGTAAGAAACCTGCATTAAAGCAGCTGTGGAGTGATGCAACAAAGCGATACCTCTTGGGAACCATTAACGCATTCGCCGACTGTGCGGACGTAATCTGAGGAAGAGCAGACGCGGCATGCCTCGGCAAGGTGCCACTCAATCGACACATACTGCCCACCACATACACCTGAAGATATCTGAGTCGATACGAGACAAGGTCAGATTAATGGCTCACGGGAGTCCTGCGCTGTTGGCACTAAAGTTGCCACAGGATAGGTGGAGGCATTGACCATACGAGGGTCGCATACCAGACTAACCTGACAACTGTTGGGTGGGCTATAGCGAGCACTCTCAATCGGCCTACCATAGCTTCATTGCGACATGCCCCAACCTCGGCCGGGGCTGTCAGCAGTAGGGTAAGGCCATGGCTGGAAGCCTGTACACTATCCACTGACTTGCCGATCACAACACGATCAGTAATGTCCTGAGCAACGCTTGCTGTCCACCACACTTGCTGTCTACAATAGGGAGACCTCAGAAGCAGCCGCCGAGCATTTGTCTGCCACAACAGCCTTCGTTATCTCAGCTCTCCCAGCGATAGGGTTCACATAGGCGGCCCGACCATCTGGAAGGCCCAGAGGACCAGACTCACCCCATACCTACGGATAGAGCCGATTGCAGCTAATGTGGTAGCCACGGTGAACCTTATCGTTCAAAGCTTTCATATCGAAGACAGCATCACCGATTATAAGGTCTGAACCGGTTGTTAAATAGCAGGAGTCGGAGCCTGTGACCGAGGTCATGCCGCTCGAACAAGGTAAGCATGATGCTGAGCCTTCAGTCGAAGTGTATGTGTTCGCCTGAAGACTTTACGTAGCAACACCAGTCTGATATTGATCTCACGGCGCATGGCTTGCAAGGAGCGCCTTCGGCGGAGGAGTACTGTCCTTTTGGGCAGTCTTGGCACAAGCCATCCTTCAGTGCCTGGCCGCTAGCGCAGGTCTGACATTTCCTAGCACCGCCACCTCTACTCGAAGTAAGAGTAAAAGAATGAAAAATAAACCTGATAGAGCCTTATGATACCATTTGTCAGCTTCAATTGACAGCTCGCTACTTCGTTCCCACTGCCCCCTCGCAACGTATTGAAATCTCCATGACGTCCTTCGGTGGGATAGATACACCCTTGGCTGCCTGGGCGGGTGTTAATCTGATAGCCTCTTGGCCAGCTCGTGCGCCCAAAAAAACCTGACGTGGATCTGGCCCTAGAACAACAGCAGCGCTGGCGGAGGCGACGCGTACAACAATGCCCGCCGCGGCGTCCCCTCGAGCTTGAATGGAATAATTCACTTTCAACACGCCTCGGGCGAGCATCTCGACCCGCCATACAAGCTCCACACTTCTCGTCAAGTGCTCTGTTATCTGATTGCAGCTTGTATCACTTGGCAACCACTCATACCTCGGTGGCAAGAGAACTCTGACGCGTCTGCCACGACCCTCCTTTGAATCGGAATGGCAGCGTCGATGGCTCAGGGAAGGAGTCAACGGTGAGTTCGATGAGCGGGACCTGCGTTTTGTTTCGAAATGGCCATCTATAGCGGTTTCACCTGCCCCGCGGGGCATGAAGTGCACCCTATTGTCGTGGCTATCTTGCCTAGCTCTGCTGGGCAACTGATAATGAGCTTATAGTGAGGTTCAGCCGGGGCCGAGTTACCGAATGCAAAGGCCTTCCTGACGATCTAGGTAACTGCCGATCTGACAATCTTCGCATGAAGTATTAGCAACATCTGTTGGCAGTGAGACGCTACTCGAAAGGGTAGGATCGCAAATGACCGGAGACGACCAGTTATAGTAGCTCTGACGATTAATGCCATGAGATTAGTAGTTGAAGGAGTACTCTTCTTTGCCACGTCACAGCGTCACAGTCCGAGTAATGTATCGAATAGTCTTCCGTTGTACACGGTGGTCTTGGTGTACATGTAGAATCTCCCGGTGACGCGTACCTTCAACTCTACTCGTTGGTGCTTGCATGGGCGTGTTAGACCTTACTGACCGCTTGGGCAGGGTTGACACATACTCGTATTGTGATCAGGGTACTGGTCTCTGCCGCATGACAGGCATTGCTCTCGAACCGTCGTGGTAAGTGATCCTGACCGTGAGGTGAGCTCAACTTCCTCCTGCCCGCTTTACCCTGGTCTCCAGTAGGGCAAGGGAGACAGCCGACGTCTACAGCACGGGTGCCGATGAGTTCAATGGAGCGCAGCCATGCTCTATCGTAGCCGTAGTCATCGGACATGTCCTTGGAGTAAACCCACTCGAGGGTGTGAGGACCGGCTTCCAACGGCACCACTCCCTACAGGAAGGTCTTCTCAATGATGCAGAGATGTACTTGCCTCCTTCCAGATGAGCTTGCCGTCATCATCAACGGTCATGTACTCTGGGCCCAGCTTGATTGTTCCGTCAATTATGAGTCTAAACCCATCAAACTGGTCTTCACCGTCCACCTGAAAGTGTGCATGAGGCTGTGGGCCAACATTTCATTCAGCGATTGTCCGTTATGGCAGGATCCTCTACCATGTAAACAAAGCGAACTTCGCCATCTCTTAGCCAGTTGTCCTGCAACCGAAGCACACTGTCCATATCAGATTTGCCGTAGTTCTCTCCGGAGTGAATGACATCACCGTTCTCGCCCGCCACCCAGGACATACCTACGCGGGGGTCTTGTCTCCCCTATCTATCAGTTTGGTTACATTTATTATCACTGCTGCTGTTGTTGCCAGTGGCAGTTGCATTGGTCCTATAGGGCACGACAGTCTCCCCTATTGCCCATCCAAAACCAAACTCTAGGGAGTATACACACCAGCTCTTCAGGGAAAGGTGGGATCTTTCGGGCTCCCAAGAATTGATAACGTTTCCCCCGCCAAGACTGTATCTGGTATGATACCAATGCGTAGTGGATGCCACTGTAGCTGGCGGACCGTCCATTCGAGCATTTGGAGCACTGGCCTTGGATATGCCTGTTAGCTATGCGACCGGTGTAGAAGTGTCCTTTATCGCACTGAGCACTGCAGCTCCCCTCGTGCAGGGGAGCGGGCAACTGCGTGGAACAGTGGTCTAAGGTTTCACTGGAAGCAATTACTTCGCATGAATTGTTCATGTCAGGTTTCCGCTCAGCAAAAATGGCTACATCGGTGTAGCTGCTGCTGAGCGTGTGACAAGTGTCGAGTACTGTATAGAGGAGCTGATGGTCCTCACAGAGACGCTGCTCTCCTCCTTTTACGGGAACGAGAGCGATGATAGGCAACAATACCCAAAGCAACATCGTACGACAACAGTAGAGACTAATACCACTCGCTGGGTAATTGACTACCAACTCAATAACAGCTCCTTAACAATGGACGGTATGTCATGGATGGTCACTGACACTTGAGGAGGAGGAGAAGGAGGACTCATCACTTGACTCGACATCATCGTCACTTGCATCCTCTTGGATAGACTGATCATCTAGTTGAAAGTGTCGGAAGCACTAGTGGACCTCAAGATTCTCACCGAGTAGCTCCATCCATTGTTGAATGACAGACTGAAACTCGTTAAATATAGTCTCTTTGGGATCGACCGCCGACACTAAAGGACGATGCAGCCATCGGACCACTACATATCTTATCATTCATCACAAAGCAGTATTCCCCAAAGTTCGGCTTCCGCACTTGACATATTTCTTAGGGTCGTTTGAGCGATACTATTGATGAAATCAAATATAAAAAACTGGTATCCAGTAACACTCCACCACCCTACAGTGTCGTGCTGCTTCTAGTGCCCTAGGGAAATCCCTGTCATTAAGATATCTTAGGAGCTGTGCCTTCATATTGAGTATCTTGCGACATTCCAATGAAGCATCTGTCAGCTGCTGCTGCCCACAGTTCCATCTGTTGCCATCTCCTCCACCTCGGCAACCCTTCTCTCTCTTGGACTGTATTGAAGCTGCAATACCTCAGGCGTTGCCCCTGGCGCAGTACTAGCCCGCGTGGATGCACCTAGGCTGGTGGAGCAGCGCTGCAGACGCACATTGCCTCACCGTTATCGTTGCTGTATGAGGGAGGAGCGGTCATGGCAAGGAACGACATGAGTGGTTGGATACCGTTCGTTACTAGGAGGTGATGATATGGCAAAGCTATTGACTTTCACTTCCAACACAAACACCTGTCCCCCCTCTAGAAGACACCGAGAGTAATAGGAAGTTGACGACGTTTGGAGCATGTTAATATTTCCACAACGCAGCTGCCTTTTGACTGCCTACTGACCCTCGAAGGGCTCTACCAGTTCGATGGTCCCTGAACAGCCACAACAATGACCACTGACCGCCGCGGCCACCATTGATACCGCAGTGGGAAGAAGCGCAGTATGCTCCCATGGGTGCAGGCCACTCCAGGTCGCAGCGACTCGAGTATCCGATCCTCATTCGATTTGCATATTTCTCTTCTCAATAGTTCACGCTCTGCTCTACGCCGAGCAATGCATCTGAGTTCACCCTGTTTCTCGCGCGCCACTAAATTCCTACTCCAGATCCCGCCACAGACTTTCCCGATCTTTAGGGAACAGGCTGGCAGTGTCGCTGTGGACCTGCTGGTATAACTTAAACCGGAGATTATACACCCCTTCTCACCCTCCACGGTAGGCCACGAGTGTCCCATATAACATCAATTACAGGATAGTGCTCATCATCCCCCTCGGCATCATCATCATCACATAGTACGACCTTCCCGTAGCCATCAGGAAGACTCAGGCTTACACTGTCCATCACGCTGGCCTGTAACGTATGAATCGAGCGCTTTATTGTTGGACCACCTGGACCAGCTCAAGCATGCGGTGAACTCTCCTCTGTGATCCTTTGCCTGCCTTTGTGAGCCGTGAAACTATAACAGGCCAGTGGTGCTGAGGGCGGCCGGCTGCCACTTTGCCTATTACACATGGAATCCAGCCCCGCTCCTATGGAAGCTAAACTAGCCTTCAAATCTTCATACTGTGGCTTAGTGTTATCGCCGCCTTTGGGAGCTGTTGATGAGCCCTGATGCACTGAGGATTGGTCGTCTTCCTGCTCACCTCTAGCTTGGTGTAGGCCCTTGTCCTCCGACCTTGCTGGCAAAACGAATACCATTTCCACGCCCTCAATTCGAGATAGCAGTGGTGTGCTGACTGAGCTGTCGCCGAGGCATGCCTACCACATTCGATGATATGGTACGGGGAGATATTGCTACCTTATCATCAGCTAACAAGGAAAGGAACCGGTCCCTTGATACCAGCTGTACTACTCGCTTCTGTGATGGAGGGGTATACATCATAACGTCATAACTAATATACACTAGCACTTTAAGGATGATTAAAACAATACACTTAATGGATGCAAGCGTTAGGAGTATCAATCATGCTGTCTTAACGTCTGCTTAGAACTACTTCCCCCTACAGAGGGCTTCCGACGGAATCTGCCTCTGTTTTCTCACAGCTGGCACCTCACGAAAATAACGAAAAAACCTCGCTGGCAGGAGGGTGACGTCCAGCGTGGTCGACAAGACCGCCGCAGAGGTTATATGGTACAGGATGTCAAAAACGGCTAAGTCAAAATAATCTTATCACTCATAGTCGGTGGAGTAGCGCTGAGCCCAATAGTGATAGAGACACGCTGAGGATGCAGAAGGCAGTATCCATGATAGCAGGGTCACCATCAGTCATAAAGTCAATTGGTTTCAGCATGGCCTTAATGATATGGCTTATTAGTCTACTTGTACTGGGCTGGTTTAGTATTACTGTTACTATGGCAAATCGTAATACTGTGAGACGCCATAGTGCACGAATTGATCCACCTACCATTACAATAGGAGAACTAGAAAGGCACTAACAAGATGATAACTAAACGCTGGCAAAGGCATAAAGAAACTATCATCATTCTGATTGACTGTTTATCATTCTGGTTTCTTTAGGCACGCTGTTGTTTCTGCTGCTTTGACTTTTCAATCCCCTCATCAAGGGACTAAACAGGCCCTTCCTTATTCCCCTATTTATTATTATTACCTTGCATAACTCCTCTACTACATCATCCTCCAGCATAACAGGAGTACCATCGGCCTTAAGCAAGCATACTTCCACATTTTTACCGCTAGGGTCCACAACTTCCAGTAGAGCTCGAACTGCCATGTTGATAGTGTCCTGCTCGGCCATATCCTCCTTGTAGTTCTTTTCAAGGTAGTCGCTCACTATGATGAGATAACATCCACAATACCTCCGAAGGCCCGTTGGCACTACCTGTCTTCGAGTTCCTTCCAATAGCAGCAGCCTTCCAGGAGTTGAAGGTGCCAGAAGGGTCGGTTTGGTATCTAGAAATGGGCTAATACTGCGATATAGATATTGATAAATATGTACAGCTGAGGCTTCTTGTGCTCGTTCTGTCCAATAACCAAAGTCGATATACCGAAAGGGCGGGCACCTATCCAATCCATGCTACTAGTTGATTCTTGCTTACTACTGCCTACCTCCCTTATAGGTGTATTGCTGCTGGACACCAGCAATGTATCGAGCAACATAGTCAACAGTTGGCTTATCCTCAACATTAAGACGATAACTTTGGCATTCAACACGTGCCTTGTTGGCTAGGACCTACCACTACATTACTCCCGAACTGTGGTGCAGGAGCCCCGGTACTACCCTAGCATCAGCGTTTAGACCAGCAAAGGCCAACATAACGTTCTGATCGATTTTAAGTATCTTTCGGACAGTCCTAAAATACGTATCATTCAGCCTCCTTCCCTTATATCTTCACCTTGGGTCTTGAAGCTTAGGAATGGCCTTTCTCTCTACTGCTAATACAGCAACATCTTTACCTCTAACACCAACAGCAGTGGTGCCCTTCCTTACAGCCTCCAAAGCATATCTAATATAATAATGCCTACATTCCCCTACTAGACTTACTCGACTTGAAATAGATGACCATCTGGCGAGAACACTGTGATAGCACGATCGTAACCGGACATGGTTTTGAGGTAGAAGAAGCAATAGAGTAGTAAAAACTCTAATGACTTCAAGTTAGTCTAGGATGCCGCCATTCAAAGGCCTTATATAGTTATGTATCTTTATACAGCTATCGTTACGCGTTTCGAGCTTACTATCAACTACAAATGTACTTATCTGCAACTTCATCACTTCCATTTCGATATCCCCTTCCATCCACCGCCCAGGCACAATTCCGTAGTGCAGTTGCAAGAAAAGCGCATGATTCGTGCCAATTGCATTTCCCCCGCTGTTTGAAATGCTCGTCATCCGTTTGTCTCTGTTGTGCTTACTATTTAAGGGCACCACCTCTTCCCTTAAAGTGAGCCTTTCCTTCAACTTCTCCGCTGTAATTTATTATATTGTTCAGAAAAAGTTTGGGTCCCTAACCAAGTCGGTTCGTTCAAGACTAGGTAGCCGTGGAGACAGCAAGGTAGCACCCTCTTATTAGCTGCTATCTACTGTGGTTATCTAGCGTCATGGTCCCGTGCCACAAGACTGCACCTTAATGTACATGGCCTCTCTAACCAGTGGTACGATATATTACACAATCAAACTGGATGAGAGCCTTACAAGAATTAATACATTCACGAAAGGAAGGCAAGTTGCTGTTGATTATCTTATCTATGAATTGCATCTCCTTAGTGATGGGGGTTTGATGATAGGGAACCATCCCGATGTCATCGTGCTGCCCAAGAAGCCTAAAACCTGCAAGGATGCCCTCGAGACCGTTCTCAAGATGGGTGTCCAAGTGGCAGCGAACAGAGCCAATACTCCCTCCGATTGCGATGGCGGTCGACCTCTGGTAACGTCCGAAGTTGCTATGAAGCGAGTTGAGGATCGAATTCGCTCTACTGAGCCTCATCCTAATCTTGGCTGGTATGAACCTACTGATGCTCAAGGCTTGTGCTATATTATATCGGACCTTTACAACGAAATTGAGGAAGTGATTCTACGGAGGAGAAGCTCTGTTCGTTTGGTAAGTATAATGCTTCAACCTCCTTTTACAGTATCTATCAGGGACCTCAACTGAAATGCGAGCTCACTGCCTCTGGAGACAGCGGCGATTTCTACCTATCATCGACCCCTAACGACGGCATCATGGCCTTCCGAAAAGATTCGTACGTCAGCCTCTTTGAGCCCCTATCGAACGAAATATCTTTCTTCAGTACATGGATTATACCTACAGCCAATCAGCAGGCTAATGGAGAAACTGAAACACAGACATGCGAAGAGCATCTCAGCAATATGTTGAGAAGAGCGATGGCGAACACAGCAACGATGAATCCTGCCTCCTTCTGGGGATGCCAGCCCTCAGAGAGATCGAGGACTGTGAAGGAGATAAGCCTCATGTTACCCGATAAGAAAAAATCTTCAAATAAGTTCCGTGGCTTGGCATGCTCGGTCCCAGTTCTCGATAATCTATTCAGTGATGCGATGAAACAGCACACAGCCATTACACTAGTAAGCGTGTTCAGCTCTAGCAGTAGGGCGGCGCATAAGTTCTTACTGTAGGAGCTGGATACCAAAACCTGCGAATTTACTGCTAAGATAGCAGATCCGATGAGCTCACGAGGTCCACAAACTTTACGGTTGCAGTACAATGCAAAAGAGGGCGGCTTGTACATGATTGGGGACGGAGGGTGAGATGAGTCGAAGAGGTTGCGTATCTCAGTATTTGCTTTCATACCCGTTTATAGGATGTTTCGGTTAGATCAACAGGATCTTGGCTGTCCCTTTCAGTATGAGGCTCTACGTCCCTCGTACCGGTTTGACACATATAACGCTGGGACAGGATGCATTCCACAGAGAACTACCGATGCCAAACTTTAAGGATTGTAAAGATGGTATAACTAGTTTGCTACGAATAGGGGCTCATTTGTCCCACTCTACAAGCATAGCTGCGGATAATTTAGAAGCAATAGATCAACTTGTTCACGGTCTGGGCACGTCTAAACATTTGGATGGCATCAATGTGCTGCTCATCCCAGAAATACCTATTTACACTATGGCACTGTTTGATAAAATGAAAGGCATTAATAGAGGAGGCCTCGCCTCTATAGATGAAGTAAGAGAGAGTTAGCTAACAATTACCTAAGATCAATTTTGACAACTCAGAGTGCATCCTGCAGCCTACAAGAATCGTATGTAACGCATCTTGGTGATTTATACCTTATCCACCTTCATGCGAATGAGGACGCTCGACCAGTTGAGATTTCAACAGCCTACATACCGAAGGACAAAAGACCGACACAGTAGGAACATTCTTTCGGAAGACAACGGATCCTACGAGGCTGTTTTTGGCCGTCCTCGACGGAATCTTTTTCTCTTTCAGGGAGGCTAATATGAAGGTGAACACTTCTGTAGTTGGAAATTGTCCGTGTAAAGCATCGACGATCTTACCTCGAGGGTCCTGTCAAAATAGGCTGGCTACTACGTTATATGCCTGTTGGGGTTGCCTTGTGCACCAAAGCACTGATGTACATGACAGGATGCTCTATAAAGAGCTGGAAGAGTTCGCTCATCAACAAATCGTTAATGAAGCGAAGAGCCGCTGGAGCCCCATTGATTGGATGTCTCCCCAACCGAGGGCATATCGTATTGTTAAACATGGTTTAACAACTGATATCCTCCACGAACTCGTAGGCAGTGTTGCTGGAAATGAAGAAAACGATTTCGGACGACTAAGAGAGAAGAGCACCATTGTAGGAAGAGACACGAACCTTAGGGGCTACTGTTGTATTCGATAGGACAGAGAAAGGCGGATGAAGCTATCAAGCAATCCTGGGTATGCTTTGTGCGAACTCCGCCTCAAAGATGAAAAGGATGATGATATTGACAGACTTCACCGACTGCTCCTAGACCACTCCTTTCGTATACTACGCATCACCAGCCCGAAGTAGGAAGGGGGGCACTACTTCACATGGAGCGTGAAGCGGACCTTGCCATCTTACCGGCAGGTATGGTCAGGGGGACGTTAGAAGTTTAGAGAAGCATTTGGCCGGTAAGGGATTGAGTAGATTCTACGGGAAAGTTGAAGAGCCACAAACCAAGAGCACCGAAATATTATGCAAGCTGGCATTTATACATTACCTCGAGGCGATTCGCCTTTTACCGGAAGCTAAAAAATATCTGGATGCGCTACCAGGCCAGAGTCCGGGGTTCACTAATATTGAGGGCATCGAGATACATGAGGGTGTGTATTATACGGGGAGTTCATCAGCTTTAGGAAGACTGTTGGTGGTACTAGGCCAGGTGGCACGCCAAGTTCATATGTAGGAACATCACTCTTGCTGTTACTATATTATGCTCAACTGGTAGAGACGAGGATTATGCGGTACCTAAAAGCTCACCGAGAGAGTCGCGCAGCAGTCCTCCCTCACCCTCATCGCGAAGCCGAAGCAAGAGGACTACATTGTACGTGTTATTCGCCCATGAACAATCCCTAGCTCTAGTTGACAGATACTCCTCGCGAAGCATACCCTAATAATGATGTTATGAGATAATCAGTTGTTGTTGTTGTTGTTGTTGTGATGCTCAGGCTTGTGTTGTGAATTGAGGGATGCAAACTGACAAACTGATCCAGCCACAAATACAATAAAAACAGGACGGAATACATGAGGGCATTTAATGCTCACCCCTAACGCGCCATAGAAAAGGCAACACAAATCATACGGATCATACGTTCCGACTAGAGGTCGAGAGTGCTAGCAGCAGTTACGCGGAAGGCAGTGTATTTACAACTATTCTTACGTACCATCACATGTGTGGTGGAACGCTGTGCCCTTGCAAAGGCTGGGTTGCTGCTAGATGCGTGGAGATTCCGGTCACTTTGTTGGCATCAGAAATCGAAACAGTTCGAAAACTCCATGGGAGAGGATATCGAGGACAGCATGCGACGCACTTGACAGCTTTACACTTCCCATATGTCATACTGTCATCAATCATGTATACTGTTATTGCTCCTGATGCTGTTCGGTAACACCACAGCCCCATCGCACAAACCCACTAAAGTAAGCCAAGCACATCGGGCGGAGTAAAGGTTCGAATCAGCCTCCTTGTGATGTCGTTGAACCTTGAAAGATTACTCTTGTTCGGCGACATTTTGTGTTCTCTTGTTCAGAAGGACCATGCACGACGCATTAAGAAGAAGGTGAGCTCTCTTGACTTCTCTGCTCATTAAAGACGCCAGTGGCTGACCGAGAACATCATCGCAACTCTCAGGGATCGGACTTGTACTTGCCATGCGGTATCCGTTCACACGGGAGATCAGCTCCTGCCTATTACTTGAGGCTCGCCTCGGACAGGAAGCAGATTGACGTCTTTCGGCGAGATGAGTAGGTGTCTGACTACCTTGGCGGGCTTGGCAACGAACATGCCGAGATTATCGAGCAACCTTGCGCAGGTTGCGATTGATTCCGAATAGGCAGTCTACCGTCAAAGTTGTCGGCGATTTGTCTTTATTTACAACAAAGGAATCAACTTCGAGCTGCAAAGAAGCTTTGAAGCTCTACTTGGAGAAGGGTGTGCATCTCTTGGATGACACGAAACCTGGACCGCTTCATCTTCGTAAAGAAACAAACGATGAAAAAATCGCACGCGTTGCTACTATAATAGAAGGTTTGCCGTGTGATGATGGCATTTACGAAGTGTTTGAAAAAGGATTTATTACCGACCTGCTCGATGCATTATTTGCTAGAGCCAGCAAGGCAGTTTTGAAAGAAGGAAAGGCGATCACCGCGGTAACCTACATAGCTTGGACCCGTCTTGTGGCGATTAAGTCTTATTTTACGGCTTAGGTGATTGATGAGGAATCTTGCACCCTCCAATATAAGTACAATGAGTTAATATGTGACGGCCTAGAGAAGTCTTGCGAATCGAATGCCGAGTATACCTTAAGCTGCGACAAGGAAACAGGATCCATAAAAGACCTTAGCAATGGCGTGTACGCTCATTAGATGACCAAGGACACCTTACCTGTTTTATATCAGACTCGCACTGTTCACGATTCCCCCTCCCTTGATGGAGTACCAGACACTAGGATTTAGCCACGTCTCGAAAAGACCCGAAGATCGGTCATGTATCGACACGCTGGGCCATTTCTTGACTGGTCGAAGCCAAGATATGAATCCCAGCATAAGGAGTAGTGAAATCATATCTACTCTGGATGGGTTGGTCAAAGATGATGATAACACAGTGAACATCAAGGTCCTCCTGGAACTAGAATCGAGTTTGGTTGAACTGTGGAGCGCAGCTACCAGCGATATAGCCAGTTCTCAGGGAAAATACGGGTATTGGATGAGACATGTAGGAGAGCCGCTGCCACTTCACTCTGAAAAAATTTGATAGACGATGGCAATTTCAGGATGCCCGTTGCAGTGCTCGAGTACCAGTTACCGAGAAAACAGGACGTCTTGGTAAACACTATGAGCTAATGCTCACAAGGGACGGATCGGTCAAGGCCCACTTTTTCACGTCGAGTGACTCCAACTTCATTGCACCGTAATGACATCCACACCAGCTCTTTCCGCCGGTTTGGCTCTGCAAGGTTCAGTTTAGTGGAGACCATTTCTGGTTTAGTTACATCGAGCAGTCGTGGAGACCTGCTGAACGACATGCTTCGGAGCAGCCGCGCGCGGGGGTCGATTGTCGAGATAGACTTCTAAGTATAATCAAGAACGCT
Organism: Perkinsus chesapeaki; assembly: GCA_013115145.1. Classification (NCBI taxonomy): domain Eukaryota; phylum Perkinsozoa; order Perkinsida; family Perkinsidae; genus Perkinsus; species Perkinsus chesapeaki. Next base: position 22,963 of record JAAPAO010000531.1, read on the forward strand.
TATGATGCAGATGTTAAGAAGCGGTACATGTTCAAGCGTCTCATAGAAAGACAACTGGTAATTGAAAGTTCACAAGCTTGGAAAGCTTTGTCATCCTGGGACACTCCTCGGGTGTACGAGCTGCAACCTGACGACGTAGCCAGCAAGATTATCATTGGAAGGATGACATCCCTTGAGCAGAACGTGACTAAGCGCGAAAAGTTAGCGCTACCACAGCGCGACTTGAGCCAGCTTGTAAGTCCATCGAATCCAGATTCTTGTTTGACTGACCTGTCTTGTTTAGAGTAAAGATTCGGTATGCAAGTTCAAGGTGAAAAATACTCTGGCAGGATACTTCGAACTAGGGATTGACAATCTCTTCCAGATAAGCTACGTCAGCAATCGCACGTAAACTCCCCCTCCCCTTGTGGATGCATCTCTTACATCTCTGCTATGCCAGGAAAATCTTTCATCGACCGCGGTATCTCATGGCTGAGCTACAGCAACGCTTAGTCGTGCCTCGAATCGATATCAGTAGATCTTCAACCTCGGAGATGTGCAAACATGTATGTGTTGCGTACTTGAACGCTGCAACCATCTCCCCATCTACACCCGCGTCAATCATCCCCATTGCTGAGTGGAAAACAATCAAAAGAACTGGCCAATACCTTGAGTCGAATGATAAACGTTTTATTGAAGCGATGAGAAGAATATTTGATGTTGCCCAGGAAGTAATAACTTGCACTGATGAGTAGATCATGTGTTTTCTCTCAGGTAGAGCACATCGAAGTGGCAGATTACTCTGAGCCCTCAGACTCGCTGTCTCTAAAATAAGCTGTTTGTTGATTTACTCTCATCACACCAACTGCTGTGCCGCGTTCACCATGTATCCTACCAAATGAGGTTGTCCGAAAAGCCTTGTCGTGTTCGTGATGGGGGAGTGGTATCCTGATGACATCAAGGTGAAAGTTGGTATCAATTACCCTTAGTGTCCGTCCATGAAATACTGCGTCATAGCGCTGAGCATGTTAGCCCAGATCAACGGGCTGCAAGCCTTGAAGGTAAGATGCGGAACTCGTACTGTCACGTCCACTAGATAACGCCGCACTGAACGAATTGTCATCGCTGACACCCAAGATCTACTTGAAGCGAAATTCGACAGATATGAGCGTCTAGATTTTGTAGTTCGGGCTATAGGAACCCGCCGAATCTTATTTAGGATGACACTCTTGTGTCTTTCACTTCTCACAACACGGTTCATGTTGGAAGCGCAGTATGTTTCCTTGTCTCAGAGGTTTTTCGGACGAGGAGCGAAAAAGCAAGTAAGAGACTTGAAGTTACATATTAACCCAGGAAACAAGCTGGGCTCTCACCGTGGTGGAAAATGTTCTTACTCAGAGCACCGCCGATAGCAAATGCTCGCTTCGATATTCACAAGGAAACAACTCGTATTACGTTGAGCTCTTAGGAGACATGACGGATGCCGCAGTCCTCAGAAAAAACGAGTAAGGCATCAGTTATACCAATCATAGCTTATATTCATTCTTACAACAACCAATGACTGAGAACGATTATTTGCAGGTGGAGACTGGTCAGGACCGCCACCTCGAGTTTTACGATGTCCCTCGATCGTGCACCGGTTAAATATGCATCTTGCAAACAAGCCATGGAAGACTACCTACGCAAACACATGGCTCCCCCCGCGAGACGAACCAGCAAGACAGGGTCGATGCGGAGAAAACCGGGCCTCAACATTCCCGAGCTGGATAGCGCCAACAAAAACACCAAGTCATTTGATATCAAAGCTGTAAACGAGGCTCTTGAGAAAATCCTTAGCGAAGGGTTCTCTAATTCTGAAAAGCAATATAACGAGGAATGGACAAAAGTTAAAACAGTAAGCAGAAACAGCTGCAGGTCCTTACCTGGACTGTCCTCGGTAGTCATCATGCATCTTCACAATACGTAAAGATTATAGGCATAAGTCGGAAATGTATTCCTATAATAAAGTTGGTAGAATATTTGGAACTATCCTTTCCCTATGACGCATCGTACACTTTACCGTTGCACTGGACTCGACCAGCGACTGCGTGTGTGTGTGAGTTTATAGTCCAACGTCGAAATTGGCTTAGTTAGACTATCCATTCTCTGTGCAGCTTCCGAGCGAGAGTTTAAATAAACGGTAAACGAGGTTTGCCGAAGTAAAACGAGGGGGCTCCGCTTCGCCCTGTGCACGCGTGCGAGGCC